>CAKNEU010000198.1:0-47440 GCA_930272665.1 Mariannaea elegans | reverse complement strand
CCTTTTAAAGCTATTTAATTACTATAATATTTATTATTTAATTATTTTCTATTATTATAAATTATTAATTTTTAAATTTATTAAAATTATTAGGAAACTATTATTACTAAACTATCTTACCTTTAAAAATAACTAATAAAGGTAAGGCTTTACTAACTATAAAAATACATTTTATAAAAGAGATCTAAGCCTTTAACCCTAGCTATTTTTTTTAAATAGCTTATATTTCTAAGCTTCTAAGGACTAGCCTATTAACTCCAAAACCCTCTATTATACCTCCTTCATCTATATTATATCTATATTCTAGCTTAATAGCTTAAACCTCTAGAAGATAAAGGTATAAAAACCAGCCCTTAATAACTAAAATTATAGCTCTATTAACTCTCTTAAAGTTAATAGACCTATATTTCTTAATCTTAATTAATAAGTTCCTTTTTAAAAAAGCAGCTAGCCAATATTTTCCAAGAGGTTTATGGTCTCCTTTAGTTACTAAAATGCGCTGAGCAAATTCCTTAGCTTGAGCATGTGTTGGGGGCAGCCCTAATGCCTCTTAAGTTACTATCCAAGAAGCCAAATGACTCTCCTGAACTGGCGATAGTCTTTGCTGGCCCTCGGCAGCTTGTTGGCGTAATTTGTGCCCTTTGATGCGGTTTTGGAGAGTTGATCTTGGAATCCCCCAGTTAGAGCTAGCTTGTTGGATTGACTGGCCATTTGAGATAGCCTTAAGGGCATTTGAAAGGTTTATTTCAGTATATTAAGGCATAAGAAGATAAGGATCATAGCGAAAAAAAAAGGGAATCAATTGGCCTTAAATTGGTAGAGATATTGTTGATATAAATTGGGTGGCTGGAAATAAGGAAGCTGGTTTAACTATGCCCAAAGGGGGGGGGGGCCCAAAGGGGGGTGCATGGACTTATATAAATAGAGAAATTAAGCATCTTACATTTTATTAGTCTATTTTACACTATTATACAATATTATTTACTTTATAAAGTTATTTATATTAAATTATTAATTTTAACTCTTCTTCAAGATCAACCCATAAGCTAGACTCTTCTATAAACCAAGATAGATCATCTGCATTTACCTCCTCGTTGACGTACATAATATCAGCCGCTAAAAATTGAAATTCCTATTAGCCTCTACAATTAAAAATTTCAGCCTATATTCATACCGTCAATATTGCCTGTTGGGATATCTCCTGTTGGAGACATAATTGAGGGGCCGGGGTCTTCCACTAAAGTTGTTATGTTAAACTCGGTCTCTTCAATTGTTATAGGTTTTAATTTAGTATCGGTTCCTAAAGTGGGAGTGTAATGCAGAGGGTTCTGCTGTCTCGGTTCCAGGGACGGCTTGACTTGGTTGCATGTTGTGTTAAGCGCGGCCTGGATTAGGCTAGCAGCCCAATCGGCACTATGATAGATGTGTCTAAGCTTTTGTAGAACATGCATACATCGATGAAAACAATGTCCGGCATTGCCATGCATATGTTGAATTGATTCCCTCATTTCACGGAGGTTTGTGACCATTGCGAGCAAGATTATTGTTACCCCAGTGGTTGGAAGGTACCTTTCAAGTCCTAGCGCGTTAAGCTCGGTTACCATTTTGGTGATGCTTGCAGCTGCTGTTCGGACCCTTAGCTGGGAAAAGCCCAGCATTTGTACGGGAATATTTGGATCGTTAACTGGTCGTAGGAGTTGACATCGGTGTAAAGCTAATAGAGTTGTTTCATATAGCATGTGCAGTAACATACGATGAAAAGCTAGAACTGGCCCGTTTATCGTATCAAGTGAGGTAAATGGTTGATACTGAATGGCTAGGGGTAAGCGCTGGGCCCAAGCCAAGAGTCCGGTATCAATCGACAAAATGCTCTCCCAGCTACCTAAAGTCGGGTTTGGGCATAGTTTCATAGCGCTCTCGTTTGTGTTTTGACCTAAAGCCTTGTCCTGCGCGGTGGGAGCATATTCGGCTGAGAGTACATCACCTATATGGACGCAAAGCTCGGCCTTTGCGACACAAAGTGCGGCCAGCTCCTGTTGCAAACGGATATCTCGTAGATAGACGCCCTTACCAGGGAGGATAGTATTGCTCTCTGGCAGAGTCTCGAAATCGAAATCTGACTCTTGCAGCATTGAGGAATAGAGCTGTCCGTCTTCAATTCGAGAAGTCTGACGCATTCCCAAAGAAATAAGACGATCTCTCATGATGCAACACCACCATATTCGTTTTCGCAACTTTTTCTGATGGTGAGGAATGGCTGCGCAATCGTTATCTCGTTGAAGCCCAAGGACTAGAGCTTGAGATATAGCTAGGCCAACCCAGTGCCACATGTCTTTTATTTCTTCGGGCTCTTTTTGCCAGAAGCTCATCAACAAGAGGCTCTGGACAACCGTAGTGCGATCCGTCTCATAATCAAAGTCATAAAGCAACTAGGGCGTGGAATCATTAGTAATGGGCTGGTTCGTCTCCCTTTGGTCTGGATGTGGAAAAACAGTAGAAAATTTCAATTCACCTTAGTCCTGTTGAACATTTCCTCTCTTGCAATCTTCCTGTCTGAGTATCCGGCGTTTTGTAGAAACTCGGAATCAACGAAGGCTGCAGCAGCAAACATGACAGCTTGGTATAACAGCAGGCTCACTTGGCCGAATTGTACGTTGCTGGCATTTATAATAGCTAAAAAGGAGAATATATCCAACAGCGGCATAAAAGGGTGGACATAATTGACATATGCATTTAAAAATGTCCTCTGTGCCTCGGGAGGAGGTAAAGCAAAAGCCCCTTTCTTGTGAAGGTAACAAATGTCTTCTCTGGCCATGCTTGTAAATGGAGACGTTAAGAATGCAGGAAAAGGGATGGGTTTCGGGGTATCAGTTGAATTAACAATAAAACGGTCTAGGTACTGGTCTGGTTCGTGTTGGGTAGTACTGAATACGTATCCCATGTACTGAAATTTCACCTCTTTCGGTGCTGTCTCGTCTTCCAAGGAAATACTTCTAGAACACAACAATTGAGTTAGCTTAAGAGGAGTCATTAATTTGTATTCACTCAGAACGAACGCAATAGTTGATTTTTACACATGGGGAAATAGATCGAGACGAAGGAAATCTTACCTTGAATGAATGCTCTCGGGACGAGTACACTTAGCGCCGTCCCACCTACATCTGGCACAAGGTGTGAGTGCGTGGGAATTGCAACGTAAAGCATGGGCCGAGCACCGCATGCATGCAGCTGCTCTTCCGCGTTTCAAGTTCTTAAGCCCAGGTAAATCTCCTTTCGGTAGGTTTGCTCGCGAGCCGGTGTCGTTGTTCGACGTAGTGTCGTGACGCAATACCTTGGATTGTTGGGCTTCCAAGTCATTCGGTGATTTTTCTAATTCAGTACCATAAATTTGGTCTAAGCTAGAGGAGCTCGCATCCAGGGTGAGGCTAAAGGCGGTCGGCGGATGGTAAGATGGTGGATCTGAAGCAGCCATTATGAAATCGGTATGTGGTGCACGATAGAACTAGGTTCTCAGCCAAAATGATAATTCCATTGGCGAAGGACGCAATTAAGAGTGTGATTAAATGTTTAAAATGTGCTCAGGACTAAGCATAATGGTGTTGAGGAACATGAGTGTAGACCTCGACAACAGGCTAGTAACTAAATCTCTGGATTGTGCATCCAAGGATGGAAACTTACCCTACATTTTCGCTTCCGCGGTAGGGAATGGACAAATTGTGACAGAGTCAGCGCTTGACCAGGAAGACAAATCTCCACCGGCCGTGTGGAGAAGAATGGACAAGGGTGGGGACCAGCTTGTTGTTCTGTTGGTCATCTTCCACCGGTTTTAATAAGTCCCACCGGCATCTGGCTACCTGCTCGGGAGTTGTCACCTCGAGGGTCTAGACCAATCTGACAAAGAGCGGTATGGATGATGGCTCAAGCCCATGAGCTGATGGCCTCTTGAGCGGCAATTCCCACGGTTCCTACCCACTTGCTCTAAGAATATCAGAGCAAGAAACCAATAATTACCACAGGCAAATTTTGGCGCGAAGACGGTTCAGCCATGTATAGTAGAATCTAGTCGCTTGACGATATGATCTTGCAGGAAACTTGCGCCTACCTTACGAGTTACAATTTTACCAACAATTCATTGAGCACGGAATACCAACAATTCATTGAGCACGGAATACCAAGATGTTATTGATAAGGAGGGGCGTTCGTGGGGCGGGCTCGGCTCGACTGGTGCGTACTTTGCCTCGGCTCTAGGGCAGAGCGAACCACTTGAGTCGAAACGAATACTTAAAGCTCAAGTGGTATATTATTAAATACTGCGCAATAGATATGTTATTCATTCCCCGAAAGCCTCACAGACTGGCCACCTAAACCTTTGTTCCGACCCTATCAAACATATTTTCATCGTGCCATCGAAATCAAAGTACGGAACTATGCAACCCTGGACAAACAATTTGATAGCCACCCTGATATAGATGTTCCTGAAATTGATCTCTGGTAGTTGATGTTCGAGAGAACAGACCGGCAGTTTCCAGACAAGGAAGGTAACTGGTTGGATTTTTACCATGATGACGTAACATGAACAGTCATATATCGAGATCCCAAGACAAATGAATCATACACATATACCCAGGTCCAATCTCTTGCTGTTAACTTTGGAAGGCTTCTCAAATCCGGTTGGAATTGGCAAAAGGGCGATGTTGTAGCGCTGTATACTCCAAATTGCATCGACATCCCTTCAACCGTATGGGGCACGCACTGGGCGGGTGGCGTTGTCTCTCCTGCAAACACAGGCTATACCGCTAATGAGCTTGTGTTCCAACTGAGAGACTCCCAAGCCAAGGCCCTAATCACCCATGTGTCATGTTTCGACGTAGCATTCGCGGCGGCCAAAGTTGTTGGAATACCAGGGGACAGAATCTTACTGGTAGGTGACAGCAAAGACAAGACTGGGAGATTTTTGCATTTCAGAGACCTCTTGATACACATGCCCTACAGCTCACAGCAAGAACGAACATCTTCCACGAATCCTAAGGAGGACTTGGCATTTTTAGTTTATAGTAGTGGCACCACTGGACTTTCAAAAGGCGTCAAGCTTTCACACACGAATATCGTCGCCAACGTGCTAATGATAAATGCCGTGGATGGGAAATACCTCAATCCTTTCGGAGGAGTTAATGATGAAGGTGATCGCATGCTATCTTTTATTCTATTTTACCATATCTACGGTATTATTCTCAATCTCATCAGCGATACGACGGTAACTAATATTAATAGGGCTTGTGTGTTGCGTTCATTTGGCTAGGTATAATGGTAGTGAACTTGTTGTCATGCAAAAGTTTGATCTGGAAAACTTTGCTCTCATGTGTAAGATCTGAAGATTACTTCTGCAACTGTGGTACCTCCGGTCCTTCTGCTGCTTGCAAAACACCCAATCGTCGAGAAGTATGATTTTAGCTCGCTTCGAATGCTTAGCTCTGGCGCAGCTCCTTTGACAAAGGACCTAATTGATACCGCCTACAAGAGAATCAAGGTCCTAGTTAGACAAGAATATGGCTTGTCCGAGACTTCTCTAGCTACTTATGTGCAAGGGTTGGTGGAATGACTGGGATGCCAACATTAGGTCTGTCGGGTTCCTGCTTCCGAACTAGGTCGCAAAGTATATGTTACCCCAAGGAGAAGAAGTCCCAGCTGGACAAACAGGAGAACTTTGGATCGAAGGCCCAAATATCTTTCTGGGATATCACAACAACACAGCTGCGACCAATAATGCTCTCACTAAGGACAGCTACTTCAAGACTGGGGATGTGGGTCACCAGGACAAGGATGGGTACTTCTTCATTACTGATCGTGTCAAGGAGCTAATCAAGTACAAAGGGTTCCAGGTTCCCTCAGCAGAGCTTGAAGGGCTGCCTCTAGGCCATGAAGACATTTCCGATGTGGCAGTGATAGGGATCTATGATGCGGAGGGGGTACAGAAGTGCCAAGAGCGTATGTTGTGACTAAACAAGGAGTCGAGCCCATCTCCAGCACCAGCAAGCCGAATAACATAATGGCTTGCCGAGAGGATCGCCAACTATAAGAGACTAAGGGGTGGTGGAGTCAAGTTCATTGACCGAGTGCCCAAGAGGCCTGCCGGGAAGATTCTGAGGAGAGTCTTGGCTGATAAGGCCCAGAAGGACCAGGAGTTTACACGACCTAGACTGTATAAATAAGTGACTGCACAGAGGAAGACAGACTAACTTCCTCTCCGTTACACTCGCCACTTGGCTGTTTCGCTTACTCTGTAGAACCTATAACTATTTAGACAATAAGAAATGCGCCATCACTATTAGTAGTAGCGCTAATCTTAGCTCTATTTGATTTATTGCTTGTGTAAGGGCTTATAGTAGATATTCCAATATTCTAAACTGACCAAAAGGTCCTCGCTTTGCAATTGGCGAAACTCATCCTGTGTCCTGTGTCAAAGTGAGAAGCATCAAGTCAGATGCATATACTATAAAAGCGCTGACGTGGGTCGTGCGCGGCTCATTTACGCCTAATACGGCACTCAACAGTCGTTAAAATCGTTTATAACTAGAGCAAACTAGAGCAAACTCAAGCATTCCACCCGGCACCTTCTGGATTTACAATTTGGATAATAAGTTATAAGACTGAGCATACTGGCACTGACTTAGATATAGATACAGAGAGCTGGATTGTGAAAGGCTCTAAAGGTACGGGTTGTAGATAGGTAGCTCTAAGTAGATGTTACTTAAATGATTATTGATGGCCAAATTCGTTGTCCCATATCCACATTTGGGGGAAGTCATCCATTGATAATTTCATGCTACTATAAGAAGCACTCTCTGGAGATACCGATTGCGCCATAGAACCGCTGGCACCGGTACAACCCTGCCGGTCATCCTGGTTAGATGCAAAGTCCTGTCCTATTTGTTGAAACTGGGAATTGGGGTTGGTCTTCCCATCACGAAATGCTAGGAGGGGTTAGAGGTGTCAAATTTAGCGTTAATTTGGGTTTCGCACCGTTTTGAAAGGCCATTACAGCCTCATCTAAACCTTCCAGATTTATGGTATGTAGGTTTTCCGAACCCGATATGATTTCTGTCTCGGATATGAGGTGATTGATGTTGGTCCCGTCTTGGATTGCTGACGTAGATGGCGGTGTTGTATTCTCATATGCATTACTAATATTTTCCCCGGATGCGTTGGGGACTCTCACAGCCTCAGAATCACCAAGTACATCCAATGAATATGACGCGTGTGGTACGACCTTCAACGACTGTTGATCCAGGGAAATATGATCCGAGTCGGTGAGGAGGCTGGATGTCAAGGCGTTCATCTCTTCTGACAGCACCAATCGCAGGAGATCTTCCATAACTGTTATTGTGCGCCTTGGGAGTAGAGAAGGGGAGCCCATAATTTGTGGTATCCTCAGGATTCTCCCCATGGCCCGCTTTGCCTCCTGAGAAGTGGTCGTTAAGGGGCATGACAGTGCGAAGAGGCAGAGTATAGTACCAGCAGTAAAACAATGAGTACCTATGAATGGGGCAGCGGGTGTTCTCCCAGCCCATCGAAGCACATCATGATACTCACAGACCTTAGCCGTGCCTATCGCTGCCTCCCAGCACTGGGTTCTGCAGGACTGGTAGAATTCTGGGTCAAGCTCTTGTATAGATGCACCCTCGATAGCAGTTGGAATTGCAGAGGAAGGAACCGATAATGCGTTTCTCTTTGAATATTGTTGAGAGGTTGGGTTAGAGGTTAGGAACGGACGAGACAGGATTATCTGAGCGTTGTAGTAAAGTATTTGGAATGAAAGAGCCTGAATCTTGAGAACTTTGAGTGTGTCATCTTCACTTGAATCAGGAGAGCCTGGTTTGAAGGAAGACAACTTCAACTCCGGCGGAAGAATCTCTTGCCATGAACTCAAGCTTTGCCTGATAATTTTGGCTTGTCGGATAATATCCTGAACGGGGGTGTCATTTTGGTGGTAACAAATATCGAGGATGCTGAATAATATCCGGTAAAGTCTGCATTTGTGCCTATGGTATGAAAGAGAGGTTACGGCATCGCTAGACTTCTCCTCCAGAGGTCTTGCAGAATCAAATCCTGGACTTCGCATGGATAAGTCACCAACGTTTCTCAACACCTTGGCATTAATAAACATGGGCCTCCCCGAATGAATAGCAAAGTAGCTGAACTATGTTAGTGAAGATTCGACAATTGCCCGTGATACAAACATTTCAGAAATGCAGAGCGATTGCCAAGCTCGTCTGCGGAGTTCTCTTGCAATTTGCTCCATATCGCCCCAGACGGACTCATCGTGAAGGCCGAGGGCCAATGCACTCTTAATGGTAGCGCCGAGGACAATGTCTCCGCGTCTCGGCCTGTCGGCGTGGAATGCGAAATACGTCGCAAGCATCGTTCCTGCTTGGACGGATTCAATACTCCCAGCCTCTAACATGTCGAAAAGCTTTGCTTCGACTTTGCCAATCATCTGTTTCTGAAGTTCTAAAAGGTCAATTCTGAGGCGGAGCTGCTGGACTTTTTCATTACTAGCCCAAGTACAGCCCACTGCAAGAATGACGAGGGAGACAAGTACAAAGGCCTGGCGATGAGGCTGAATTGACCCTAAACGGAGCATTTCGTCAAACTCGACCCGGAATGTAGGCTCGTGAACCAGTAATTGAAACCAATGGGTGGTATCAATATAACAGTTTAACAACAATTGAGCTACTTCAAAAGGTGGCAGCTCCATCCCAATCGAGTCGACAATTAGGACCCTGCCTTGGCCATGGGAACGGTTGGCTGAAGTCAGTAACGTATGGGAAGTTGACTCCGCTCTACTATGCTCACTCGGCGGTGAATTCCAGGTTGTAAAAATCTAACGACCCAGCATTAGCTACCGTCAGGACCCGGGAAAGCCGTGCAACAGCTACTCACATGGAAATTGAGACTACATGAATTCGAGCTGACCCGAGTCAGAGGCTCGGGTCTTGTATGGCATTCGGAAATCGGGGATGGGGGTTGACTTTCAAACCTAGAACCCGCGTCATGTGGCGGAGTATTGAGGTCTTTGAGAGGTTGACGAAGCAATCCCTGGTCAGTTGCTTCAGTGGTCGCACTGCTGTTGCCTGTAGCAGCATCTTTGTGATTGAGTTTGCGCCTATCAAATTTTGATGATGAGATTTTGCTTAATGAGCAGCCCTCCTTGGCTCCTAAAGCAGTACCAGCGATCACATACCTTTGTCTTGTCGAATTCTCCATACACTCCATGTTGGAACGGGTGCAAAGCGCGCATGGTCTTTCATTGTCGCACTATTCGATACAGACAAAGGTTCAATCACAACCGACTCCAGTCGAGAGCAGAATGGGTGTTGAGAAGGGGTCTACCTTTAGCTTTTGCTTGTAACATCTCATACAGGCCTTGCGTGCTCTGTTATTCGGCGGGCGTCTCGATGCCTCTGGGGTCGACTGTTGAGTGCGTTGCAACGAGACGTGATGTCTCTGTGATTGGTATCGTGCTGAGGCAGTGGCCATGTCGTCCATCGTCAGTTTCTTCAATCAGTGATTGGGGCGTTTCACAAAGCTGAATACGCTGGCAACCTGGTAGCAATGACGTGCACAGGTGTGTTCCAGCAAGAAATAAAGGCACAATACGCGAGGGTAGAATGCGGAGAACGGCTGACAAAAGCCAAAAAAACACTTGGATGACCGATCGACGTGCCATCCAGCGTCCAGTCCCAAGGGTGAAGGGGGGGCGGAACACCTCCACTTCCCCGCAGTTCGCAATGCATGCTCGGACGTATTGGACGCGCACTTGACTGTTTCTGGATTTGCTACGTAGACTACCGTACCTACTAGCATTGGCCGAGACAAGCGCTCTATTAGATTACAGACAGGCATCATTCCTCGAAATACTGGCTATTTCCCCTTGTCTGCATAAAAAAACCAATCTCACAGTCTCGAGCGCTTCCTTCAGAAAATGATACAGTGTATTCCGCCTTTTTCGTGATGCCACCACCCTTGTGCTCATGAGCAGGCAACATTCCGGTCTGGCTCTCGTTCCCAACCTGCGCATCTTCCTGATGTTCCCAATTGAGGTTCATCTCGACCGGTTTGTGTGCGTGCGGCCCGATCCCCCCGGTGCACCAACCCGCGCCGACGCTTTGATCCTGAAGCAGAATGCTTCCCGGTTCCGGCCCATGTGTGCGGCTTCTGTCTGAGGAAAGCAGTGAACCAAAGAAAGGCCTCAGCTTCTGTTTGAACCACACCCACAGCACGGACAGATTAGAAGTAGTAATGGTCATGAGGCATTCTCGCGTTGCCCAAGAAGCTCCCTTTTCCGCCGCGGTGACGGGATCCTGCGATAGAAACCCATGTTAGTGTCGAAAACTCCGATAATATGATACCACCACCAGGCTCTGGAGGCAAGGTTCAACAAACCTGGAGAGAAACTACGCATCCGATAATGGAGGCCACTATAACAAATGTCCCTCCAGAAAAGAGCACCATCAGACCAGCTTTCTTAAGTCGGTGCATTTCAATCGCCCAGAGCACCGGTAGGGGAAGAACGAAGAGGTACAGGTCTGTTCCGACGTTGAAAACAAGAGTAACAATTCGTCTTGGTTTGGACGATGACCTATCGAAACTTACGGTAAATATCGGACGTGGAGGATTTTCAAGTAAAAATCCAACATGGCTCATGAAACTTCTGGCAAGGGGGTTAAGACTTACTGTCTGGTGTCGGATTTATTTGCCCAAGGTGGAATAATGGTCGGCAGCTAAGAAGAAGAAAGCATACTGTTACAATATAACTTGCATTGGTGAAGGCAAGGCTAATATATACGCTCTTCCTATAACCGTCGAGGCCCACCTAAGATTAGTATTAGCTTTGATCGGGTATTCAGTTACTGTCATCGCATAACCCACCGTCAAGCGTAAATAGAACGCGCCCAATGAACCTTTGATCATCCAGAGTGTTGTTGCATACAGAACCGAACCGGCCAGGAACAACTTAGACCCAATCATTCTATGGCGTTTTGAGCTTGATGATCGCCCCCTAAGAAGCAATTTGTTCGCGATTGCATGTGACGAACCTGTTTTGATATTCCTCCTCGCTGTCGGGGGGCATACTAGCGCGCTCTTCATCTGTCATGGAGCTATTAGTTAGCCCATAGTACTTGGTGCCCAGAAGATAGACGGCAGCCGTCTCAGCTGCATAGGGTATATTTGCAAGTGGCATAAGGTAGTCGTCAGCGTCCATGTTTCGAAGGCCTACTTGATTGACCTGTGTGTAAGTTCTAATTAAGATAATCATGACGCCGAGAGCGAAAAGAGTTAAGACTTCGACTACAAAGGACATGGCTATGCAGTTTGAAAGCAAAGTGAAGTTTAGATAGGAATGTAGTGTAAGTAGAAGCTTCGAAAGCAAGTTTCTCAACCGTCAATCAGAAATTCCTGATTGGAAGTTGGCTAGCTGCAGCTCAATAACGTCCGGCCCCCGACCTAATATGGCGTTCAAGTAGACGTGTGAAAACATGCCTTAATTTGCTGAGTGCCGGGAAATCGGTGGAGGACATGGTTCACATTAAAAACACCCGGATAGCTTTTCCCCCGCCACCTAACTCGCGAAATTCGGGGTTCAATCATGTTTGGTAAGGCCGCGTCAACAGATTCGAAGCTCTTGTGCATCAGTACGCTCGAATTGAAAACACCCGCCTAGATCGAGATGGAGATCCGCTTGGTCAAAGCCGGTGGAGAAGCGTCTTTGCCGGCGGAACCATGTTAAGGGGTCCGGCCAATCCGGCCTGCTGAGTCGATCCACTTGTGTCTAAGCTTCGCCACCTCACTTCGGACAGTAACGCACATGAGGAGGCATTTGATCTGGACCTTTTATTCTTCGGCTAACAAGCCTGCCGAGGAAGCTAGCCGTTTGAACTCTACTAGAACATGAGGCAAATGATGGGGAAATATTCTTAATGTTGCGTATTTGGATAAATACGAGAGCTTGGACGTCATTTCCGAAATGCAAGCGATCTCAAACGGTTATCTTTTGGACCTTTTAATCCTGCTTCAGTTTTCTCGCCTTGCCCAAAGCATCCAAAATGACACAAGGAACTACTATCCAAAAGCCAAGCCAGATTCCATGGGATCCCAATTCCACCGCATTCCCATCCCGCAATGAACTACCAAACATTCCTGGTGCACCTCAAGACGCGGCTTGGGTGTGGGGGAAGGATGACTTTGTTGGGGCCCCTTATCTAATATTCATAAGAACGCAAGAGTGTGCTGCTAAATGATGTTTAGGTTGGCCGCTTAAATCTGCTTACGCCTTTGCGAGTGTTGAATGCAGCAAAAGAGATCCGGACCGGAGAGACGATTCCTGTCAAGTATGTCCTATCTCCCTCTGGAATGAAACTCGGCTAATTCTCTTTTCTACGTAGTCTCCCGTTAAACAATCCGTCACACCCTGCCTTCATGAGAGAGCCGTTTCAGCATGAGATTAAGACTCTTGTTCCGTCTCGGATATATGATGACTTATACCACCTGAATACTCAAAGTGGGACGCAATGGGATGGATTTCGTCATGTAAGGTCGAACACTAGATTTCTCGTCTAAAGTACTGACAGTCCCAAGTTTGCCCATCAGTCAGGCAAGTTCTATAACGGTGTAAGTTACCGCTTCGTTACTTCCACATAATCAATAACCTAGTCGTCTAAACTGATGGCGTATTTTCCATCCTTTAGACCACAGGGGATGATATAGTTGGTCCAAACGCGAATCAAAAATGTTCCGTTCACTTCTGGGCTGAACGTGGCATCGCCGGGCGTGGAGTTTTGCTCGACTATCAAGAGTATGCGAAGAATAAGGGAATACATTTCGACCCTTACGAAACCTGCAGGATCTCCTTCCAAGATCTTCTTGATTGCGGTCAGGCGCAAGGCATTGACATCCGGCCTGAGTCTCAGGGTGGCGATATCAAAATTGGTGACATACTCTTTATCCGAAGTGGATGGCTTCAAGCGTACAATGAGAAGTCAGAACAAGCTAAGATTTTACACTCGGAAAAGAACGAGAACCCAACTTTCGGCGGGTTAGGACAAGAACAGGCAATATTGAATTGGCTTCACGACTGCTATTTTGCCGCTGTTGCTGGTGACTCCCCTTCATTTGAGGCTTGGCCAACATCTGAAAGTAGGACGCTCCTACCAAGTTGAAAGATGGCAGAAATTAACACGATAATAGATTACCACCTCCATGAGTATATCCTGTCCTTATGGGGTATGCCTTTGGGTGAAATGTTGCAACTGGACAAGCTAGCTCAAAGGTGTCGTGAGCTTAAGCGATCTACATTCTTCTTTACAAGCGCACCAGCAAACTGTATCAGTGAGTAGCATACTACCCGTTTTTAATTCTGATCCTAATTTATGTAGATGGGGTTGGGACACATGTGAACGGACTGGCGATTGTTTAGTGTCGGAAAATTAATCTGACCAAGTCCTGACAGTGACAGTATCCCTGCACATGTCCTTCAATCAAATCGATCAACGCGTGCCGGTAATAGTGCCTTTGCGCATGTCTCCTTGTGCATGTCCATAATTCACTTGAAGAGTCCCATACTGGCTTCCTTGAGCATTAACATCTGCCCCTTTGCTTGGAAGCCGTTGTATTATCACCACCTGGCCTTCCAGTGCGGCAGCCTGAAGAGCAGTCTCACACTGCCCTCCTTGAGACATAATATTCCCCACCTGCCTAGAAGTGGCAGTACGATATTTTCTTTGTCTTTGAAAGCAGGGCTACACAGTTCCATCCGTTATTATCGTGATCTGTAATATTGTAAACTAGTAATTATTAGTTAGAAAGAAGAATAATCATTAGCACTCTCATAGTTTGCTAACATGTAGATTTTCTACACCCAAGTCAATTATCAGTACCCTGCCAACGTAGTAAATGGTCTCAGGGATCAAATCAAATTGAATAGTTACTTGCTTACTTACTTACTTACCCTCTTTCCTCCCTTTTTTTTTTCTCTCCCTTGTCTCTTTTTTTCTCTTTTCTCTTTTCTCTTTACTCTTTTTGCTCTCTTTTCTTGCTTTCTCTTATCCTCTTTTTCCCTTTTTTCTTTTCTTTTTTCCCTTCAGCTTTTCAAGGTCATATATCCGTACCTCCTTCACACAGTAGTCCCTCACACCTTAACGCCTCACACCCCAATCAGCATCGACCTTTTCATGTAACTCCTTTTTCATGTCACCAGCAAAAATCCAACCCCTGCTGACCCCCTGCACCACACCAAAAACCCCAGCAAGGGTACCTACTCTTTTTTGAGGAAAAAGGTGGAAGTCATAAGGGGCCAGCATGAGTAAGCATATACCAAAGCACCAACTTCAATTATTATTGCCGATGATGCTCGGTCCATGCTTTTAAATCATGATGACTCGGGTTAACTCCAAACCGCTATTAATAATTAATACACTAGTATAGGACCTAAAACATATTTGCCTCGTCTCTGACTGGTGTCTAATGTGCGGGGTAGGTACCGGATACTCGGCATTCTTCAACTCTAGATCGCGCCCATCACTTCCACCGGTGATTTGTGTAGGGGTTTTCCGTCAGCAACTAACCGGCGACCGCTGGCAGCTACCGCAACTTCCGCCGGCTTTTTTCAAACTCCTAGCTGGCAACCTGAGTTCGTAAACTGTCCGCCTAGACTGTAGAAGTAGTAAAGCTTGGGCATATGTATTACCCCGCATTGGCCATCATCAAACCAGCCTAACTTTAGGCTAGGTTTGTGAAAGGCTTAGTCGGCTATTATCAAAAGTTTTCAACTGACTGACTTCTGATAGGCGATGCAAATGGTTTGCGGAAATTCCACCGGACGTCGATTGTCCGGGAAAGATGAGACCGGCCCTAAGTTGTAGCAGAAGCGTAATTGTATTTTCTATATAAACGCAAGATAAAGTTAAGAAATAAAAACTAACTCCAAGTTTTCCGTTTAAACAAGAAGAGAACCAGTCTTCATCTACGATATCAACTCTGGATTGAACCAATCCGCAACATTATTCTAACTGACCAAGTCAACTCTAGTCACAATGACCTCTGCATCGTACTCGATTCAAGACCGAGGCATATTTCGTGGTCTCCCAAGCGTATCTCCAGAATTCAAGGGCCTGACCGCCATAGTCACTGGAGCTAATGGCATCAGTGGTTTCCATACCCTGCGGGCTCTGGTACAGACTCCAGGCCGATGGAAGAAGATATGGACTATATCACGGCGGCCGCCGTCATCTAAGATGATGAATCTCTTGCCAATCGAGCAAAGGTCTATCGTCGAGCACATCTCCATCGATTTCCTCTTGGAGCCTCAGGCAGTTGCCAAATCTTTGGCAGAGAAACAAGTCGTGGCCGACGCCGTTTTCTTCTACTCATATGCACAGCCACCACCAAAAGAAGGAGAGAGAGCATGGAGCAATGCTGAGACTCTGGTGGAAATTAATAGTAAGGCCCTTCCCTTTACAGAATAAGCGTAGATGAGATTATTGAGTTAAGGTCTAACATGTACGTCTACAACCTAGGTGCCTTGCTCACTAATTTTCTCTCTGCTTTGAAGATAGCTTCAATAACCCCAAAAAGAATTCTTCTACAGACAGGAGGAAAGTACTATGGGGCCCATCTTGGTCCTCATCTATCCCCATGCAGAGAATCTGCGCCACGGGTCACTATCGAACCGAACTTCTACTACGCACAGGAAGATAAACTGATGACCTACTGTCGAGAAAACAACATTGGCTGGAGCGTGATTCGACCTGCCTGGATTATTGGGGCCGCAGAAACTGCACAGATGAACCCTTTCTATACCCTTGCTGTATATGCTGCTGTACAAGCTCGTCTGGGTCGGCCCCTCAGCTTTCCCGGTGATATGACGAAATGGCTTGACAATAGCACACACGGAACTGCCATGTTAACTGGGTATCTAAGTGAATGGGCCGTTTTGGAAGAAAAATGTAGGGATCAAGCCTTCAATGCGACTGATTCGAGCCCGTTAAGTTGGGCAATATTTTGGCCAGAGCTGGCAAGATGGTTTGGAATTAGGGATGTCCAACATCCGGAGTTGGACCAAACCAAGCTGCAGTCATTGGAATTGCCTTATCAACCCCCACCACTAGGGTAAGTTTTATTCGCTCTTTTGAAGTCTAACAAAAGTTTAATACTGATATTAAACATAGATATGGTCCTTCGGGATCTCGACAATTCTCTTGGACCTTTAGCACCTGGGCCGGCCAAGCTGAGAACCATCAGGCTTGGAAAGAGATCATGGCTGAACATGATCTTGTCCACGATCCCTTTGAGGATATTGGCGGGAACTTTGGGATAGCCGACGCCGCCACATGGATCATCGGAAACGGGGGTTTGAGCACTAACAAGGCCAGATCATTTGGATGGAATGGGTTTGTAGACTCCAGTGAGGCAGCATTTATGTCGTTTCAGGAGCTAGCACAACTGGGTTTGTTGCCACCAATGGTGGTGGACACACCACAACCGAGTGTTTAGCCGAGTGTTTAGTTATCAAGATTGACGCCTCAGATTTCGCAATTTCAGACAGGAACTTAAATAAATCAATGATATCGCAATCTTATAGCATCATCATGAGTACATCAGAATCTAATAGGGAGAAAACCTGCCTTTAGGTGGAAGGACAATTTCTGCAAGCGATAAGCATTCAACCGATGAATGTAAAATATAACCGTTTAATTCAACTATTTCTACATTCATACTCGCTCCTCACTTAGGGTAGGTGACCACGGTGTGATGTTTCCGAGGCACCGTTCGAATCATAATCCCGGCTCAACTGTTTCCTAACTCTGGATATGCTAATTGACCTCTGTATGCTCCATCATCACCTGGAGTATATCATGGCTCAAAATGCAAGTTGTGTATACTCTTGTATGTTAAATGGTTAAACTGAAAAAATCAGCTGAAAAGCTGTATCTAAAAAATGTAATGCAGACGGATTCACAACTTTAAGGGGTTTCCTCAGGGATAACCCTCAGCTGCCAGGCCAGATCTTAGGCTATCCGCATCTCCCAATGTCTCTAGCTATAAATAGCCACGTTACACCCCCCATTCGGCAAAAAAACATTAAGAGCTTTAAAGAGTCTGTTCCATCCATAACTATTTGAGAATGTTTAAGCTATCTTTGGCAGTACGTAACTTATGTCTGCTTATGTCTGCGTGGGACAGAAATCACATTCTACCTTCTTCTAGCTGTTGGATCGCTCGACAAGCGTTAGACAGGATGGATGGTGATAGTTTGGGATTGCCCTTATAGACATTGGATCGAGACTTTGCTTACACACTTCTCTCAGCTGGTTTTCATTAATGCTGGATAAACCCGATGAAATATGAAAGAAACATATCTAAATGACATAAGGTCTATCAAAAGATTCACAAAATATGCATTGTTGCCATTGAGACTTAGAAAGCGCCGGCCGCTCATCCTCAATTTGAGTGGTTGTGCAACACACACCCATTTTCCAGCTAGGAGGCAAGCTCATTCGGATTTTTGACCTCAACAAGAAGTTTGCCTAGCCATAGTTAGCGAAGTACTTGGCTATGTAATATTTCATGAGTTATATCAAACGTACCGGTATTTATGCCCTTAAACATATCCACTAGGGCAGTCTCGGCTTTCTTCAATCCTCCCTTGATGATGGTTTCGCTCCTCTTCATCTTTCCTTCCACGATCCATTGCGTAATATCAGCTCGAGCCCTGGGAAATTCCTTGGCATAGTCCGTGACGATAAAGCCTTGGAAGTTGATGCGCATGATGATGATCTGAGAGAAGTAGCGCGGACCACGGGGCGTGGGTAAGTTGTACTGGCTGACGTTTCCACACCCAATGAAGCGCGCGTGTTCCTTGGCCCTCTGCAAACACAGGTCTAAGATATCACCTCCGACTAAGTGGGCAATAAGTGAGCCATTAGGCAGCATCAGATAGAGCCAAGTGCTTGGATCACATACCATTGTCAAAGTAGACGTCAATATAATCCCGGGTCGCCTTAGTAAACTTCTCTTTGAAGTCAACCGCCTTGTAATTTAGCGCCGCATCAAAACCTAGCTCATCTGTAAGCCAGCGACATTTTTCATCGCTACCACAAATGCCGACAACTCGGGCGCCCTTGATCTTAGCGATCTGTCCTGCCACGCTGCCCGTCGCGCCAGCGGCACCCGAAACAACCACCAGCTCACCAGGCTTCGGGTCACCGATCTGTAACATGCCCACCCATGCCGTCATGCTGGTCATTCCCAAAGCTGAAAGAAGGTCCTGGGGCTCCTTAAATGGGGGATAAAGATGTGCAGGCTCGAAATGACCTTCCTGAAGAACTGCATATTGCGTCCAGCCTGGGTACCCGACGACGAGGTCGCCCTCTTTAACCTGCTGGCTCTTCGAGGCTAGAACACGGCAAACTCCTGCAGAACGCATGGTATCCCCGATTTTCACAGGAGGGAGATAGGACCGACGGTCTGCTCAGTATCAGTTATTGGCTATATTTACCTGAATGCACTGCAGTTAGATTACCTCTAAGCCATCCCCGCATAGCGGGGTCGAGTGAGAGATACAGTGTCTCAGTTAGGATTTGGCCATCTTTGAGATCACCGGGAGTAGGTTTTGGGCTGATTTTTTGACTTAAAGTCTGACCTGGGATAATATCGGCCGTGGGTCGTTCTGCGAGAGTGATAGAAAGGTTATCCTGCGACATATTGATCGTGCTATAAGTTTCTGAATCAATGTTGTGTATCTCCCAAATTGGTCGATGTTCTCGTGGACGGGTAGAGTTTTAGGATTCTCGTTCAAGCTCGGGCAAGTTGAAAGCAATGAATTGAATTTCAAACCTCTGCATGTCTGTTACTCAGAGCCCTACTGAAGCTTTTTATAACACTCGAAATCCAAATGCAATCTGTGGGCGCCCTTTTGTAGCCCATTTTTTGCGCCACCGGGGTTACAGTACTACGGTGTATTGTAACAACCACGCATTCAAGTAGAGGAAGAGGACTGTCCTATTAACGGAACCGGCCCCGAGGATGGTAGCGGAAGTAGGATCCGGCGTAACGGGGCCGGATAACTGAAACTACCGGGGACTCTATCGCTAACTCATTTCCTGACTAAGTGGTACTAGTTTTGGCCGTCAAATCAAAAGGCAACGAGACCGAGGTGACATTTGATTACTAAGTCTTTGTTATATCTCATACTTGGCGACTTAAACTGAGAGTAGCGTAGACATGTCGGTTGATTCAATTGAGACCAGTTAATTCAATTAAAGCCGGTGGAATTGCCGAAAGCCGGTGGAATTTTACCAAAGCCGGTGGAGTATACTAATGCCGAGGGAATAATACTAATGCTGGTAACTTTATATTGAGTAGGGCGTACTGCCTTGTATTCTATTTGGTCAGATGTTTTATTTTACTTTTATAATAGTTTTTAAGCAAGCCTTATCTTATTATAAGAGTAGCAGTAGTAGCATTATAACAGCTGCTGGTTAATTATATAGAAATATTATAATACTGTTCGTAGGGCTTACAGTGCGCGCCCGTAATCCGTACGCCTCGCCCCCTTTTCTATAGGCATTCGCCAGTATATCACTTTTAAAGCTTTAAGCTTCAGTCTTGGAATTGAGAGGTTGGTGCCTTTTTCTCTATACCTAGCTGCTTACAGTCCTTATAATATATTCACCCATTACAAATATATATTGTAAGGTTTGTAAGCCTTAAGGCATACCCCTTAGTATAGTGCCTGCATTTTAGTCTCAAAGCCATGCTATTCTAGTATTGGCTTAATATTATAGTTTCTATTAGTGTATTTTTATAAAGGTAACATAATATTTTGTAATAAATTAACTAAGATTAGGGCTACTAATCAATATAAATTTTACTATACATATATATATATATATACTATTAATTTATGCTTAATATTTTTGTACTTTTTTCCACTGCCATTTCCATTTAACCAATACTTTTATAATATAGCTCTAATCTTAACCCTATATACCATACTAATGCAGCTACATTTACTATATTAGCTTGTTATATATAAAATGTATTACTACTACCACTTCAGTGCAGCATACGAGAGGAGTAAGGTGGTCAGAGAGGTCCTTTTGTCAGACATTAGTAAACACAACGCAATGTAACAGACGAGATGGTGTCCTCTGATACAATCTTACAAAATGATGGAATCTCACTTTACGGTGTATTTTGACGTCGTATTCCGCGAGCATCACCCGACTTTGCCATACCGAGAAGAAAATTTTATAATTCCGTAGATAATGCCGCGGGCTTCTGTTTCTCGCCAATATTGCCACGCTGAAACTCCGAATCCAAACTTCCGAAGTGAATTATATAACCGCGAGCATGACTTTCTACTCACTATGACAAGATGGCCAAGCATGAAAACTCGTTAGTTTTCCTCCATCCGCATCTTGAATCTCGACACAGGTCTTCCTGGCTTTCCTGTCGTTCTCATTATGGCCGTCCTTCCCGAGCACGCTATCTCCGACGACCACGTCCCCCAGCGAGTCAAGGACTCCTCACGACGCATGCCCTGGATCCGATCTCTGCTCCTCCGCACGCGCCTCGACGACGATGTCTGCAACCAGAATTACGCCGGCAACGGCACAGACGAGGATCCCTACATTGTCGATTACCTGCACAACGACCGCCAAGACGCCATGAATTTTTCCAAGGGGCGAAAATGGACCATTGCTGTTATCTATTCCCTATCCACGTTTGTGGTGACCTTTGCCAGCTCGGTGTACGCCAGCGGCATCGAAGGCGTCATGCAGCGCTTTGACGTGTCCGAGGAGGTTGCTACGCTGGGCTTGTCGCTCTTCGTGTTGGGCTTCGCCCTGGGACCGCTGATCTGGGCGCCTCTGTCGGAGGTGTACGGGCGCAAGTCCATCTTGGTGATTTCGTACACGGCGTACACAGCGTTCAGCGTGGCGGCGGCGTGCGCGCCCAACATCACGGCCTTGTTGGTTCTTCGCTTCTTTGCGAGCGCGTCTGGTTCGTCGTCTATGACGAATACCGGGGGCGTCATTGCCGACATGTTCAGCAAGGCGGAGCGCGGACTGGCGACGGGATTGTTCGTCACGGCTCCCTTTCTGGGGCCTGCACTTGGTAAGTGGTGGATGTTCTTCTTCCATGCTGCCATTGTTGCCATTGTTGCCATTGTACACTTGCCGATTCTTATTAATTTTTTTTCAGGGCCCGTTGCCGGTAGTTTTCTTGGCGAGACCCAGGGCTGGCGCTGGATTCTCGGTTTGATCGCCATACTCGGCGGTGTCATCTGGATTGCTACGATGCTGGCCACCCGAGAAACATACGCGCCGTTCATTCTGCGATGTCGAGCCAAGGCCCTTTCCCGGATGACAGGAAGCGTACATGTGTCCCGGCTCGATGCGGGACAGCCGCCCAAGACACTCTCGCAGGAGCTCTCGGTCTCTTTCACGCGCCCCTGGGTCCTTCTGTTCCGCGAACCTATTGTCTTGCTGACGTCGCTGTACATCTCTATCGTCTACGGCACACTGTATATGTTCTTTGCCGGGTTTCCCATCGTCTTCCAAGTTGCTCGAGGCTGGAGCCAGGGCACTGCCGGACTTCCGTTTGTCGGCGTCGCCATTGGCGTCTGTCTTGCCACACTAGCGGCCGGCGTGGACAACAAGCGCTACGTGCGCCTGTGCGCGGCGGCCGAGGCAGAAGGGTGCGCAGTTGAGCCAGAAGCCAGACTGGGTACGGCCATGGCAGGCTCTATTGTCCTTCCTGTTGGTCTGTTCCTGTTTGCGTGGACGACGTATCCGTCGGTGCACTGGATCGTGCCTATTATTGGCGCCATGTTTTTCTCGTGTGGACTTGTCATGGTCTTCATCTCGCTGATGAGCTATCTGGTCGACTCTTGTACGTTTTGATTCTTGCTTCGTGATCCTCTGCAACAATGCACATGCTAACCTGTTTACAGATGTCGTCTATGCTGCTTCTGTGCTGGCGGCTAACTCGGTGCTTCGGTCCTTGTTCGGCACCGCGTTTCCGCTGTTTACCACCCGAATGTACGAGAATCTCGGAAATCAATGGGCGAGCTCCATTCCTGCGTTCCTGGTGCTTGGGTGCCTGCCTTTCCCGTTTCTGTTCCACAAGTACGGTCCGCAGATACGCTCCAAGTGCAAGTATGCTTCCGAAGCAGCAAAGGTGCTGGAGATGATACGTCGTCGGCACGTCGTCGTGATTGGAGGTGAGCCAAATGGGCCAGACAAGGAGGCTGAATAGATTGTTTAGTGGAGGCTGGTCCCGACAGTATTATTGGTGTTGAATAGTGGCTAATATCGCCACCCCCGCACGTGAATATCGTCACCTATTGCCAAAGTAGACAGATAGCCTGCTTTCATGTCCATAGGCAAAAGATCAATTGAACACAATTACGTCTTTCACTCTGATATCTGACAATTGGCCTCCGTAATACGTAATGGGGCGCCGACGTGGGAGTTTGAGAGATGAATGGAAAGTATGCAAAGTTGTGGCTTCAATATTATAGTATAGATAGATTACTTTCTTTTTACTATTGTTTTCTTATTTTCCTTTAATTCCTTATAGATAGAAGACCCAGGGCAATTGGACTTGAGCTACCTAGCCATATATTTCTCATCTTAGTCTAAAGCGAACAAGATGGCTACTGCAATGGCCTAGGTTGTATTATTGCAACTGAACGACGGGAAAGTTGCAGGGGGGAAAGGGTGAATCGACAAGCTCCCGTGTGCTAATAGATTCCCATACGGTTAACATTGCCCCAGATAATGCGTGTGCCTCGATGCCGCCATTTCTTGGGAAACCCATGTCAATACCGACTAGTAAAATCCAGTTGCCCAATCTGCCAGTCGTCCAAGAAATCAAATCCTAGGAAATCCACATCGAACGACGGATTATTCTCACACTGCTCCAATTGAGACGGAACTACGTTGACCTGTGTGTGCGGCGAAGCGTACGCATCCGCCATGCTGTTGTCTTGTGACTGCGACTGCGCAGGTACTTGACCGAGAATGTTGGGCGGAACCAAGTACAGATTTTTCTTGGCAAGAATCTCTTCAAATACCGGTAGTGCTCTTTTTAGGGCGGGTATTTCTTTTCCCTGGCTGAGAACAAGCATCGTCTGGCTGATGGAGATCCGAGCCATGGAACGGACGAGGTCCGTCTCGGCTGGATCGAGGGCCGATTCAATGTGTAGAGCGAGCAGCGCAGTTATTGTGGTTACGCTGATAAGAGTATTGTTAGTTCCATTGGTGCGTTCTATAGAGCATGTCTGAAAAATAGGAAAATGGGAAGAAATGGACGGCACCTACAAAGATATGGGAAAGTCCTGAAGGGTACCACTCGCCAACACCCTCATGCCAATCGTGTCCAACTCCAGAATAGCGGACCGAAGCCGCTGTTTGGCCCACTCGCTCCAGTCCGCATGTTGGGACTGCTGCCAACAGCGTCGTATCAGACGACACAAGATGCACTCAAACCTGTAACTCATGGCTTGTACATTCAGATAGTACACGTCAGTTCCAGTATTCCCACCCACGTGCATCTTGGCAGCGAGAGACTTGCGCCATGCATCGAGTGGGTGCATCATCTGGCGAGGATCCTGCTGTGGCTTGTTTGTCACAATGGACAAACACTGTCCGACTAAATCGAGTTAGTTAGTCGTGCTTGTGATATCAGTTACAGATTGAAAAGAAAAAGAAAAAGGAATAAGAACAAAGAATCGAATAGAACCAACACGCACATATTCGAGACAACTCGCAGTGGACAACAGGCGAGGCCTTTTGCTGAGGCGTGACCGCCGATAGCAAGCCGGATGATGCTCCCGAGACATCCTCCGCTTCCCAGTCATCTTCGGTCCTAGGCTTGATCGCGGGGGTGTTTTCGAGTAGTCGCGAGCGTCTGGTGTTGACAGAGACGTGGAAAATGTCTAAAAACTACGTAGCTATAGTAAGCATAAAGCAGGAAGAGCAGAACACAGTGACGAGAAGAGGGACGTACGTAGAGAGTCCACCAGATCCTTCTGTACATCTTTAAGACTTTGCGGGGTTTGTCTTCTCGAACACACCTGTCGGAGAGTCCGTAGGCAGTTAGTACCCGCAATACATGTCACAGGTGTCTCAGTCCAGGAGTAGGAAACGCACGTGCTGCGTAGGTCAAGCTTGGTGGCAAGACGAATCGCGTTGTGGAACCAGTAGCCAAAGTCCCGGTCGGTGGGGTGGTCGAGAATCACCATGCACAAGATAATGGATCCCTGCAGCATCAACAACGGGTCATCTTCGGCGGCAAAGTCGTGGAGCAGCTTGGCCTTAGAGAAGAACGACTCTTGCGCGGCCGAGCGGCTGGAAAAGCCGCAGGCGGATAGCACATCTGCTGGCGCATGGAGACTGGCTGGTGTCAATATGACGCGGAGCAGGAACAACGAGCAGTCGCCAGATTCATAGCCGCGAATGAAATCAGCTCTGTTGATTATGGGAACAAAAGGGTAGACGTGGTCAAAGTATGTCTTAATGAGGGCATCTCTGTTGTTTTTGTCTGTGAGTAGAGTGAAGACGAAAACCCAAAGAAGATGGAGGATGGAGGATTCAAGAATGTCTTACAATTGGCGCGGAGGAGGTAGATCAAAGACACCCTTCTTGACAAGATATTCATTGTCAATGTCGTCCAATTGGGGTAGCTTGGTCCATAGACAGTTCCGAGAAGTAAAACTGTTTTCCGGTCTTGGACGGTAGGGGGTACTGGAAGTAGTGTGGTGTCGACTGGATTCTGTAGTTTCTTTTACGGCGTCGTTTAGGATATTGAGGTAGAGCAGATCTGGCTCAGTCTGACGTGGGCTTTGGCAGTCCTGGGGATCGGAAGTGGAAGGTTGCTTTGATTGTTTTGGTCGTTTTGATTGATTTGATTGATTAGAGTGATTGAGACTGTCTAACTGGCTACTGTTGGATGCAGTCGGCATGCCTGTAGTCTGGCAACGGTTAGTGGGAATTCTGAAGGATCGCCGAATGAGCAGAAGAAAAGGCAGAGAAGAGAAGCAGCTGGGATAATGCCAATCATCTAAAGTATACTCGTACATGGCTAGGAATCGGTAAAACATGTATTACTTTCCTGTGAGCCCCATCTATGTTAGCACGCACCTAATGAACCATGAACCATGAACCATCCTATCAGCAATCAACTCACCTGGTCCGACCCTTACGGACCGGCAGTACACAGTCCTTGGCACACTGCCTGCTGGTACAGCTGCTGCAGGGGAGGCCAATCACGGCGGCATCGCACTTGACCTTGCGTACACAGCAGGGCACACATGCCTTGTTGGCTTTGAGGGCACGTTTTCCGGTTTCTCCCGCCCTCTGTGGCTTGCTACCAGAAGCAGAAGTATTCATTGAAGGGGGAGGGGCATTTGTTGTAGCCTGCAATGGCGTGGACGATTAGGGCATAAGAGGACTTAGGCAGTGGAGTGAGTGCGTTTTCCTTTTTGTTTTGAGATTTCGGCGTTTCGACTTCAGGTCAGCTCGGAAGTTTGTATATTCCCGAGTCGGGGCCCGGGAAATACCGTTCCGGGGCTAGGCGGTCGAGGCAGATAGTATAGGAAATAAGTAACACTTAAAAAGGCATTAAAATATAGCTATTTAATTACTTAATTAGTTTATATTTTAGTTATACTAAGAACATCTTTAAATATAATATTTAAATTTTAAAAGATTTAATTACCAAATATTCCGAACCAGCCGAACATGTTGTTCTGTAACTCTGGCGCCCGGACGTAACAGAAGTCCTCCTAGCGCGGGTTCTCCACTGCACATTGAGCGTGAACCGACGATCCTAGCCAAATGCCTACAATAGGTCCAGTTTCGCTATTTGCGTTCGGGCCAAGACTTGCACTATCGCCAGAATGCACGTCAGTAATGACAGATTTCCAGGATTAACCTCGCTGCCTCTGGCCTTTCCCAAAGCGGCTTATTGGCGAACCATTTAACATAGAGAATGTGATGAGCGAAACTCATCGCTCTGAAGTATTTATCAGGTCTCCGAATACGCAAGCTTGTTTACGACTCTAAGATTCTTGATTAGCCTCATCAAATGACTTCCGACACTTCAGAATATTAAAATTAATTTTTGTTATTTGCATCACATAGCAGAACACCAAGTTAGTCTCATTTTCGTCAACCTCAGTCATGCCTTCCTCCGTTCCCAGTAGCAAGGGCTCTGATCGCCCAAATGACGTCCCTTACGGCACCTGGGACTCTTTCCCCTGGCAGCCCTTCCCCGAATATGGTGGCTCCACATCCGCCCTCTACCGTTCCGCAGACCGCAAGATTGTCGCTGGAGCTGCCAAAGAAACAGGCACTGTCACACTGACATACCCGTGCGACGAGTTCTTCTACGTTACCGAGGTTTGGGTTAAGCTGGCAATCCATGAAGGAGAAGTGTTTACCCTGACCAATGGTCAATTCATCTATCTGAAGAAGGGTACCTTTGGACTCATATGCACCTCTTTGCTAATTGTTTATCCATAAAACTCTACTCTACATTGCCCTTTACGCCATGACTTTGACCGATCACCCAGAATTAGAACACTAATACAATTGCCAAATTAGGTACACAGGAATTGGTTGTTCTAGTTTGGCCCTTGTGGTGTTCGTTCTATGAACCACCAAGGATGGGGTTTGGGGTAGATCCGCCAACAAAGTCTATCTCGATGAAAGAGAAGAGTTTCCTCTGCCACATCGCTTCGTCGGGTCCATAATCGAATCTGTGAGAGGGAGCGATCTTATCATATCTCAAGACTTTCCATATAGAGCCAAGATACGATGGTTTCTCAGAAGCACCCATGACTAGGACAAAAGCCAAAATCAGACACATCGACAGAACTAATCATAGTTACGGACTGAAAGCTTTAGAATTTCGAGTAAAAGGTAATTTTACAAGTACATAAGTGTTGTACGGGATTGCCCGGGACCTAGGTAAGGTAACCTAGATAGCTTGAGACAAGGAGGTCGCGAGGCTTGAGACCGGATACAGCCTCTTCCGAAGGCCTTCGGCATCTAGGTAAGATAAATAGGAAGCCTTTCAGCCCGGGTAGTTAGAAGAATTAAGCATCTTTCATTTTATCTGACCGAATCATCGATCCGTTGGCTTAGTCGTGTAAATTGCACAACAATACGTATATTTCAGACCTTTCTAAAGCCTCTCTATACGCCTTGCCAGCTCTTAGCTACCAAAGACGCATAAGTCGCATGGACTCAACACGAAATACTGATCATGTTTCCGTTTCGCCTCCTAGGTTCACATTTCCCTATGACACTCATTTTTACCTCCAAGTATACTTGTAGGCCGTGTATCTACGGACGACTAAGCTCAATCTGAGTCTCACGAAGTTGATCATTGATTGATGGTATTTAGGCTAGGAGCTGTTAAGTTGATTGGCTGCATTCTGCTTTTCTTCAAATCTTCCTATGCTTGAAAGTACATTTAGTGAATCAGCCACTTCACGGCATTAATAGTGTTTTCCATGAACACCACGGTTTCAGGCAGAGAAGGAAAAATCCAAAAGCAGTGTGGAAGACCTATGTAATGGTCTGTCCTTACAGGAACACCGGCCGCGTTAAGAGACTCGGCCATAACTTTTCCATCATCTCTCAGGGGATCAAGCTCACACGTCCCAATATAAGTCGGAGGAAACAGACTATGATGTTCTTCGTCCAATGCCGCAAAATAATCCTCATCTTCTGGCTTAAGCCCGGCAGCTTCAAAGAATTTAAACAATGACGCGTTGTTTATGAGTGGGACATCTTCCTTGTTTTCCACATGAGAAATATGAGTGGACTTGTATCTCTGAGGGATATGACCTGGATGAAGAGTATAAGGGCTCAATGCAATAACCCCCTTTACAGAGTCAGGTGCTGTTGAGGACTGGGACAAGGCAACCTTTCGTGCCACACAAAGGCCAAGCCCTGCCCCTGCTGAGGCACCAATTATGAACATTCTTGTTGGGTCACCGCCAAAGTTGGTCGCACTCTTGTTGGCCTAGCAAAGTGCAAGTCAGATATGGCAACAATCAAGTTGAAAGGCAATATGACTCACCCATTCAAACGCTGCTACCGCATCTTCAAGATGAGCGGGTGCTTGATGTTCTGGTGATAACCTATATTGTATGCTAAATATGATGCTCTGCGCAGCTTCGGCGATGGTATGGCATAGAAGATCATCCGAGGCAGAGAAGCCAATTATAAAGCCACCCTGGTGATAGTATACCCCTACAGGGAGACTCTTCCCGTCATTAGAGCGAGAAGGTATATAGATACGGTACTTGAAATTTCCAAAGCTGCCCTCTTCAATTTGTACAGAGGTGGATAGCGACGGATAAAATGGCACCAAGGCATCTGTGAGTCCTTTGAACTGGCCTCGCATGTCCTCAACACTCCCCGCTAGAACAGGTCGAACACCACCTAGTCCCTCCTCGACCTATGAGTATGTTACTTTTTGTCCTGGGAAGTTTTGTAATAGAATATTGACTTGCCTTCAACCAGGAATCAGCATAGGCTCTTTCCATTATAATCGTTGTGTAGATCGTAATGTTTGATGAATCGACGATACTATGCTCACATTTTCTGGAATGAGATCTTCTGTCATGGATTTAAATACAATTGTACAGCTACGTATCACTTTCTCTAGCGAATCACTATCACCCTGGGGATCTCTTGTGGTGTAACCTTGAATCTACCTGATTCTTGCTCTTTGCATGGGCGCTTTGGACCCGGTATCCGAAGGCGAGTGGCATCTTAGCGTCCTGATTCCGATCGAGTTAACCAGATTCTGCAAGGGTAGACAAAACTAGACAGAACGAGCATCACAGCCCCGCATTTCTTCGGAAAGAACGCTCTGGCCCGAGGTCTCACCCTAGAGCCCCCCACATCATCCCGAATCTTCGTAGACCATGGGATCCAGATTTCGGAAAGGTGGCTCCGTCTACCCCTGGGAGGAGCGCAGAGACAGCCTTTGCAATTTCAGTACCAGGTGGCATATAAAAACTATGAGCACTCGGGATCTTTTTGTGTATCCGAAGGTCAGATCCGAAAAACTTGGATGTTTCAATTGAGGCTCCATTTGGACTTTGCCAAAGACAAGGAAAACATTGGAAAGAATCATCCGAAAGAAACCCGATGTGACATTCTCATTCTTATTGGATAGGATGGAATTGTTGAACAAATCATCCAAAGTCTTCAGAACAGCTCATATACATAATTCTTCTCCTGAAGTATATAGGAATGACATACGTCCACTAGAGTTATTTTCAACAACAGATATTCCCTAACATCATTCAAAGACCACAAATCAATACTGTTGAACCCAGTTTCTCCCGCCATGGCTTCTGTTCTTCATCATGACGTCTTAGATGCTCTCATCGTGGGTGCCGGCTTCGGAGGCGTGTACCAACTCAAACGACTCCGAGATGAAGGATACAAAGTCAAGCTTGTCGATGTTGCTTCAGATTATGGCGGCGTGTGGTACTGGAACCGCTATCCCGGAGCCCGGGTCGACAGTACCATACCACACTACGAGTTTTCTGATGCCTCACTCTGGAAAGATTGGGCTTGGAAGCAGCGGTTTCCCGGAAGCGAGGAACTGCGCGCCTACTTTGCCCATGTAGCCGATAAATGGGATCTAAGAAGGGATACGGAATTCAATACATTCATCTCAGGCGCGACTTGGGATGAGGGCAACTCTTTCTGGTCCGTCCATACGAAGTGTGGCAAATCCTTTCATGCGAAATATCTCCTTCTGAATACAGGCTTCTCAGCCAAAAGGCACATCCCGGACTGGAAGGGAATCGAAGCGTTCCGTGGCCAATGGATCCATCCGTCATACTGGCCCAAAGAAGAACCCGATCTTCGGGGCAAGAAAGTAGCCGTTATTGGAACGGGGTCAACAGGTGTGCAGCTTGCGCAGGAACTTAGCCAGGTCGCCAGCGAATTGGTTCTTTTCCAGCGGACGCCCAATCTGGCACTGCCTATGAAACAGGTCGACTATCAATGCGGCAATCAAGCAATCCCAAAGGCGCAATATCCTAATCTATTTGACGGACGGCAGAACAGTTTTGGTGGCTTCTCTTTCAATTTCCTGCCACGCGGTACCTTCGACGACACGCCCGACGAGCGACGAGCCACATACGAAAAGCTCTGGGCTGAAGGAGATTTCCACTTTTGGCTTGCCACTTATCACGACATGCTTTTCAGTAAGGATGCAAACAAAGAAGCCTATGATTTCTGGAAGTTCAAAGTGCGCGCTCGGATCCATGACCCCCGACTTCAAGAACTCCTGGCGCCAAATGTGCAGCCGCACAGCTTTGGTTGCAAGCGCATATCTTTGGAAAACGGCTACTATGAGATTTTCAACCAGCCCAACGTATCACTAGTTGATGTCAACACTACTCCAATCGTCCAAGTCACCGAAAATGGTATTTTGACGACCGAGAAGGAATGGAAACTAGATTACGTTGTCTGTGCTACCGGGTTTGACGCTATCACGGGCGGGCTAATGCAAATTGATATCCGGGGTTTATCGGGGCAAATTCTGGCTGAGAAATGGAAGACTGGGGTCAAGACACACCTGGGAATGGCATCCGCTGGATTCCCCAATATGTTCTTCACGTACGGTCCGCAAGCGCCCACCGCACTCTGCAACGGACCGACCTGTGCGGAGTATCAAGGCGACTTCATCTTGCAGGTGCTCAACGACATGAAAAAGCAGGGCTTACAACGTATTGAAGCTCAGGTTGATGCTGAGAAGCGGTGGGGTGAACAAGTTCGCACTTTTGCTAATGCTTCATTGCTGCCAGGCACTAAGTCCGTGAGTGACCTTCATTCCCACAACGTATGTACTAAATACTCATCTGATCCATTAGTGGTACATGGGGGACAATATCCCGGGTAAACCGCGTGAATGTTTGATCTATTTGGGCGGCGTTCCGAATTACTATCAATCTCTAAAGGGCTGTGTTATTGGAGGGTATACAGGGTTCACGCTATCATAGGGGTGTCTAGCAGAATGTATGGAGGTATATGATATATCGTCTGAGAGCCTTAAGATATTTGATATATTATCATCACGCGATACTTATAAACTGGTGTCAGATGTTGAGTTGGCATGCAATATTTGCATGATTGGTCTGTACCTTGAGAAATTGCGATAAGAGCTCGTAGTGAAGCTTTAAAACGCGGTGACGTCGACGCACAAGTCCGCACTATAAATCACAAGATGAAGTTGTCGACTAATAACCCATGATCCTCAAATGATAACAAACTGGCATCGATGGTCGAGAATAACGGGCCGTTATCATCCCATGTGTCGAGTGAAATGGTGTTTGGCGGTACGGGTATAGACAAGTCAGTCATGGCAGCAAAATCAGGCAACATCATCTCAAAACTTTCCCCGTTTAAACCATTCGATGTGGACTGGTTTTGGGAAAAGACAGATTCGGATGGGTTTGCAAAGTTCAAGACGCCGCTTGTGCCTGTATCAGCACGGAGTGCAAGTTCTGAATCGGTCAATGTAGTAGTCCCATACGGCTCAATCCGACGACTACCCTCTCTCACAGATGTTGTCTGTGGTGGGAAATTTCCGTGCACTACGCCGAAAAGGATTTCAATGCGCTGGCCATTCATCTCCATCTTCGTCCGTGTCTTTTTGTCAAGGTATAAGTCGCACGCCGCTTGAAGATTCTCTACGACTTCAAGATTCCTCCTAGCCACGGCATCATGTTTGCTGAGCATGGATAGTAACTTCCGTGCTTCTGAGAGACTCTTGCTAACAGGGAATGCCTGATCGAGATCCCCGAAATACGCCAGCCCAAGAGCCAATGCTGCGACAAACAATGAGTTAACCACGAAAGGTAAGCGTTTCGGGACCTCATGAGCAGCCGTTAGACTGGACAAGAGGTCTACGGTCCGGATGGCTGAGTCCACACACGCATGAGCCAGTATATAGTTCGATGACGATGTAGGAGTCATGTCTTCATCCAAACCTATGCCACTTGCGCTCTGCGTAGTGGCTCTCTCCACCAAAAACGGTCTGGTCAGAAGCATTATTGTCCAGTAATAGGCTTCCTTCAGATGTAAAAGGCCAACATTGGGGACTAATTTTCCTTGATCCGTCTGTATGAATTCGTCTGGCTTAATATCATCAACGGCAAGCCCCGTAGTGAACTTCTGGGCCCATTGTCGGTGATGTTCGCTGATTCGCGCCAACACTTCTGGTGTCACTCTAGAAGTTGAATAGACTTGGGTGAGAATAGTCTCGAATATGGCGCAAAGATCGTTGGATGCTGAATAATTGGATTCGGCCTTTGTATCCCGCGTCTCGCAAGTGGAAGGTGGTCGTCCTAGTGATGCGCTCATGAAGAGGTCAAGAACGCGAAGAATTTTCCATAGACGCTCCCTCATTGTAAACTGGGACAACCCAAAGAGTTCATTGATGTTGCGTCGATGAAGTCCCAGAGCGTAGGCTGCACGGACTGCAGTTCCTAGAGTCATGGATGCTGCATTTGGTCGCGAGCTCCCGAGGAGATACATGGTGACGAGTACATTTGCTGTTACAGTGGAAATGTTGGGGTCGTCCATACGGCTTGATATCGTCATCAGGAGGCGTCCGTATCTGAAGTATCTCTCGGCATCCTCATCTCGATTCTCCGGGCACGTCTGGGCGCCAATGGCAAAGATTAGGAAGAAGATGGCGCTCATGGGTTCTTCTTCTAGCCTGTCTGGCGCAGTCTGCTGCTGCCATTGTATCAATTTTTGGCGGAGTTCAGTCTCGTCAAATAAATTGAACACACAGTTCGTCGCCCATGTGTACCACCACAAAAGGTACGCGGTGTCAGCAAGGATTGGCACAGAGGGGGGGTTTTGAGCTGTGTTGATGATCCAGTTCTGTTGGCCGGTATGACCTGTCTCTACCATGAGGTGCCGAAAGCGGTCATTTGTCAAGTCACAAGGCCCTAGCGACTGATTGACCAAACGGCGGATGATTTGGAGGAGAGATAGATTAGCTGCGTCGCCGATGAACATGAACTTGCCTCGGCCGTCCGGTATCAACCGAGAAAAGTCAGCATCAAGCGATAATGAGTTGAGCTCATAGACATCAATGGAGATCTCAAGAGCTGACTTTACTACAGTCTCATCCGGTAGACACAAGGTCGGTGGTGAGCTGATAAATGTACATCGATCGCCCACGCGGCGCTGGACACACCGTCCGCAAGGTTGGTAGCCATCGCACCGTTCCTTACGACGCTTGCAGGTCTGGCAAGCCTTGGCACATCGGCGACGCTCGCTGCTTTTGACCCTACGTGTAGGCATCTGTAGTGATCACGAGCACATGGCAGACTGAAATGGATGAAAGAGTGAGACTGCGGATAGAGGATTTCGGTAGGGAATCCAGGAGTCTGGGGTAATGGCTCTTAATACGCTATGGACCGGTGCAGGGTTGTGGAGACAGCGTCGGCAACGGGGAATATGCGGGGTATGCGCAATGAGGATGTAGCCGATCAAGCTACGGCAGAGGGAACGGAATAAACCAAGTCCGATCAAGGCGTCTTAACCCTGTGTGCATTAGTGTAGGTAGATACTAGATTTAATGTAAGCACCCACATGCCACTATCGATCTTTAAGATCAAATGAAGACAATATAACTAATAAGAAGCATTAGTAAGATAAAATTATTGGAGTGCTACTAAAGAGCTGTAGTATTAGTTCTAGTAAATTCCCCAAGCTAGGTGATAGGCTTGGGGCTAAGCTTATTGTACGACTCCAGCGCTATCCCTGCATTGTTGACCATAATATCGAGACGGCCATGTCGAGCTACGGCTGTTGCGATAAGAATTTGCATAGAGAAGGAGGAGTCGCTGAGGTCTACCTGGGCGAAGATGGTGTGTCCTGTCCCCATTCCTTTGATAAAGTCCACTGTCGAGACGTTCTCGCCAGAAGGACACCGCAATTAATATCTTCACAAACAACGCTCCAGCCTTGCTTGGCGTACTCTATTGCAATGGCACGTCCGAGGCCGGATGATGCGCCCGCCACGATAGCAACTTTAGGCATTATGGGTCATTCTTAATGTGTTATGCGTTATAAGGTGCTTTCAGATTCACGGAAGAGAAAGATCCCATGAGTCTAGAGTAGAATTTGTTAGTTTATACCTTCCCATATCTTATCAAGACAGCCGCCATTCGGAACAATGTCGAGGTTTTTTGTTAGTTTCAGTCTCCCATTGACAACGCCACGACATCGTCAATTAGCAATCATTCGGGATGTCGAAAATCATGCGTTTACTATGTAGCCTATGCGGGGAAATTATACGTAGATAGAGTCAATGGCGATAACACCCTGCAAAGTCTTCGCCCTGACTAACTCATCGTAGAGAGGCACCACCCCTGTCCACGACGCATCATTCGCACAAAGTCCCGATCAGGCCTAGTTGACGTGATTTGCCTCGTGCGGGGATAGTGAGGTTCCTGGTCCATCCTGACTGGGGTTTGTGATGTGGACATTCCGGATGAGATGGGTTTAAGAGGGGCCTAAAGCTGCGGTCAGCGTTTGAAAGCCATGGCTGTCAGCCCAACGCTGAGCCTTTTCACGAAGTAAACTACTCCATAGAACCTGACTATTTCGCATAAGTGCCTCTTGGAATTGTTGAAGTATCTCTTCAGATTCTTGGACGGTGATCCACTGCGCTATGGTTGCTTCAACCGGCGGTGGCGGGTGCGCAAGACTGCTAGAGCTGTAGTATTCTGAGAGATTCATATTCTTATCGGTTTATTCGTATATTCAATTCAGCGATGCGACTTTTTTCAAAATAAATATAACAAGCTTGGTCTCCCCTTCCTGTTATAAGTATGTAGTGATACCGTCATGGAAGCCACTAGTTGCGTGGCCGCGCATCACGACATTTCGATATAACCTCAATATTACAATATCGGGGAAAACATTCAGAACGCCAAAGTTTTCACTATACTCTCAATTGATGCAAGAACTGACGCGCAGAATCGTGGTAGAAACGTGAGAGAACCTTGAATGCATCCCGGATTAATAATAGGCGAAAGCGTACCATCCTCCCTTCAGACTTATAGGGCACATTTCTATTTAAGCGCCCACCTTAGAAAAGGGGAAGACTTCTTCCATCTAGCTCGCATCGACGTCGTGGTGTCTAAGTGATGCTCGTAATGAGGTCTACAAGTTGCTGCTACCGTCGGGGCGAGGCCGTATCTGAGTCTCAGAATAAAGGGGCAAAATGAGTATGTTTTGAAGGCATGATCCTCTTAGTCAGTCGCTGCGCTCCCAAGCATTCTTTATACTGCAAAAGGAAGCCGGACTTTAACCTGACCAATAGGATAATAAGCTTTTTAGCTACAGGGTAGGCCCATTTCACCAACACAATAGCAGTTAGGCTTTATACAATTTAATAAATAATTTCTTCTCTTTCTTATAAATTTTTAATGTATAGCTAAATATAGTATTAGCCCTTTAGATAAGTAAAAGAAGAGAACTTAAAAAAATATACCAATAAGAATAGCAAATTAACACACTTATAAATAGTCTTAGGATAAAGACTAACAGAAGGGAGATCTTATATTACAACTCGTAATGATAGACCAGGCGATCTAGGATGGCAGTAATATAGTACCTACTTTCTTCACCCTAATACCGCACACTTCATATACCACACCATAATCTCACTGGGAACGAACTAATATTACCACTAAGACCTTTAGTCCCATTACTAATACCACTATATATAATATATAAATACATTTATTGGCACATTAAGATAGAACTCTAGCTACTTCAGCTATCAGTACAACTTGGTTACACTAATCTACTTTTGGCACATTACTAGACGTAACACCCCATACTACATTGCACAGAACCCCCTTGACGGCCTGACCTCTCTACCAACATAGACCCAGAACTGTCTAATCTACGTTAACCCTAGACCCGACCGTTACAGTAGGCTCGGCAGCAAGCTTGGAAGCGGGTTCAATAATAAGTTTGGCGGTAGGCTTGATGGTAATAGCTTCATTTTTGATAGTTACGGTGCGGCGGCTGGTAAAACCAGCTTTAATAACGGGCTCGTCAGAGGAATTACGTAATGTCCGAGGCATTATTTTGGGTTCAGATAACTCAAAGACAATATTGCTAACAAAACATATAGAAGGCTGTCGTCAAAGGGACCGAAATCACAAGCAGGTGACCGACCTCCACTTACATCTAATAATTGCATATGAAGGGTACATTCGCTACATAGCGCATTTGGTGTAGGTGGGGATGTACATCTCAGGCCCGGTTTTGATTTCGACCATTTTTACGTTCTCGAGCCGATCAGGGCCTTAGGATCCCGTATCCGAATCTTAACATCCAACCCACTCTGCACAGCCAACCACGATGCATGGATCGTATACCGCCTCGGATCCACCAGCTCAATATTAAACCGCCGGAACAGCTCAGGCACAAACTTTGTAATCTCCAGCATTGCTACATTTCGCCCAATACACCCCCTCGAGCCATACCCGAAGGTGAAGCTCAGATTTTCCATCTGCCGCACTTGCTCGGGCAGCGAATCGAGCCAGCGTTCTGGCCGGAAGACGTCGGCGTCGGGGCCGTAAAGCGTCTTGTCCCGATGCACTGTCCAGGCGTTGCAGCCAATGATTGTTCCCCCAGGGATGAATTTTCCGCAGAGTTCGACTCCTTCGTCGGGGACGATGCGGGGTAAAATTTGGGCGGTCGCGGGGTGATATCGCAGGATCTCTTTGATGCATGCTTGATAATAGTTCATCGTCAGTCCCTCTGCCCAGCTAATCGGTCTATCGAAATTCTCATCCCCGTGATGCTTGCGGGCCTTGAGCACGGCCTTGACCTCCGCGAGGACCTTCTCGAGGATCTTTGGGTTGACGAGCATATTGAAGATCAGAGCGCGGAGAATGACGGCGGTGGTGTCTGACCCGCCGGCCACATTGGTGTTGGCGTAATCTTCCGTCTGATCCTCGTTGAGGAGGTCGGGGAACTTCTCGCGTGCTGAAAGGAAGCGGGTTAGGAAGTCAGGGCATGATGCGTCCGGGTAGGCGCTATGTTGCTGGATCTGCTTTCGGGTCCAACTGAGGATTTCGCCTTCAGGCTGGAGCATGCGGCGGATAGGATTTCGGATTCTGATCCACTCGTCGATTTCGGGGATGTTTCCGATCTGGAGTGAAGAGTCAGGTATTGAGGTGGGTTATGGAGTGAGGTGTTTCTTACTACGCCAGTGTAGTCCATCATTTTCGCCGTATGGTGCATCATATCGTCGATATCCTTCCCTTGCTCCAAAAAGCCGATTCTCTTACTGAATGTCAACTCACCACTGAAGAGCGTCAGTCGCCTGAGACGAAACAAAAAGTGAATTTTGGAGACTCACATAACGTCAAAGGCATACATCTGAAGCCATTTAGCGAAGTCACACTCCTTCCCAGGAATGACGAATCGATTCTCGATTTCGCGCATGAAAACTTTGGATGTGGAATCTACAAGCGGCTCGAATTCCACAAGTGTGCTCATTGCATAGGCATGTGCTACAGGACGACGGAGAAGAGCGTGCTTATTCTCGTCCATTGTAGATGCGAGGTTCTCGACCAATACTCCATGCCGCGTCACTTGAGATTGGGTGATGTGGAGACGACTCTACTCCGTCTTAGCAGCGTTCCTCCGTTTGACCCAGGATATCGAGTGAATAAAACGAGGGAGGGTAGAAAAACCTTCTTGAAAGGGGTCTTATGGCCATAGATGACCCGAATTGCCTCAGGATCGGCGACTGCGACTTTGGACGGGCCTATACGCAGGAGAGGTGAGTCGTATTTGCGGTGTAGAAGATAGTCCTTGTTTGGATTGCCTATCCAGCAATGGACGGCTACCCAGACATCACTCAGAGAAGCCAGAAATGGGCCGGGGATGGCTCGAAGATGGCGGTCCTTGTAACGGTTGCGTCCCAGATGAACAATTAGGGAGAGGATTAGAATGGGAAATGAATAAGCTGCCGCGAACTCTGCGACCTTGCCGAGGATAGCCATGATGCTCGTTCAGAGGCAGATGTATGAGATGCTTCCTTTAGAATGAATTTGGGAACTGATATTGGAGAACAAGATACGGCAAACTGCGCACAGTCTACATGGGAAGGAAGTTTTAGTGATATACTTGTGCTAGAAGCATGGGAAACATCTATCCTACCTCGTCCCTTTAGCAACCGACCAATCTGGGAATGATGATGGTACATCTCCTCCCCTACGCTGCCCCGGCCCCGGCCCCGCCCCGGCCCCGCCCCGAGTTTACATTAGCGTTTGCGTTAGTATTAGCCAATGCCGAGATCCAGATCCTATGTATATTGTTGCGTGCCGCTAATTTCTCGCCGATAGCCGAATCCAATGATACTTTCCCAGACCACCACCTTTGGAGTAGTGCTCGGCCACTGCCGAAGGCTGAGTACGGGGCCATGCCGATAATTTTGAGAGATCATGTGGTACAGTGGCCCCCAAAAGTTTCGTGACCATCACGATCCAAGATCACGCCCTCGCCCGGACACATGAACTTTGAAGTCATATTATGCAGCCAAATGAAGGTCATTAATTTACTGAAAAAAGGTTTTGTGATGGAAAACGGCAGAGCTTTGTTATAGTATATATTAATACTTTGTATACCAGCTATGTGCATCTCTTACGGCTTTTAACCTCTTGGGTATCGATTTCCACAGGTTATTCAAGATCCTTTCTTCCAAACTCTCCCAAGCTCCTACAGCAGCTTGTACAAGCATCTGTTTGGCCCTATCCGTTCGAGGCATTTCATTTATTCCGGATGTGCCTTTATTATCCGACTTTTTATTAAAGGCCAGATACTCTCAATGGGGTTAAGATCAGGGCTATAGGGGGGGAAATTCTGCAAGTGTAATACCATTCTCTTCGGCCCAGTTAGATAGCTAAGTTTAAACTATAGTAGCTATGTGTATAGGGGCATTATCTTAAAGGAATGTATAACCGGGATCAGTAATAGTTAGGAGGTTGTCCTTAAGGCAAGCTTGAATTAGGCGGGCTATTATTTCGCCCCTCAAGTGATTTAGGGTCCCCAATTAGGGGCACCAAAGAGGTCAATCTTAAGAACACCGTAATGGCTTATCTCATAGCTGCACGTTCCTAAAATATAAACGTCCCCCCTATATCTCTATTAGCTATTAAAAAATTGCAAAGTTGAAAAGATATACCTTTCTACAGAAAATCCACTTCTGTCTCTTAACTTATCCCCTTATAACTGTAACTTTATTTGTAAAAATCTAAAACTGTTAAAAGGCCTTCGGTATTTCTGCAAACCTAGTCACAAAATTACGCCATAGGCAGGCAATTTCAGGGCTTAATTTAGGCAGTCAAAGCGCAATCCAGTGTTCAATGCCTATTATTTTAAGGTATTAAATTACAGTCGTAATTGAACAGGCCAAATCGGCTTCCTCAACCAATGCTCTATTCCGAATGAAAGGACCGTCTCCAATAACTATTAAAATATATATTTTGTCGTATTCCGTCAGCTTAGGCGGCCACCCTAAGCGAGGTTAATCTTTTGTACTCTCTTAGTCTCGGTAACATTTCCAAAAACTGAACTACTAGAAATGCTTTCTTTGGCTTTAATCTTGCGGGCGCTCTTGTCCAAAAAGTATGCCGTTACAATCCTTGTTCTCGTATGAGGAGAATAATTATGCTCTGGTCTCGGAATAATCACAATTAATGATGTTATTTGCGATCGAAGTTGATGTGTTATTTTGAATGTGTCGATGTTGAAGAGCGGGGTTTAGAAAGTCGAGACTTCTGTACTTTTAGGCCACGTGCAGCTAAGCGATCTTCGGTACCAATAGGAGCTCCTCGGTAGTTGCTCTCGAGGATTAAGCGACGGCGATCCGCAGATCCTTGATAGATTCCAAATGCTTCTGAGCGCCTCCGAATTCAGCCGAAAGGAAAAGTGAAAAAAGACCTGATATATGTACATTCAGCTCGCCATTGAACGAAGCCTGTAGCTTTACGACTTCATTTTACTACTATTCTGTCTCAAACCTGCACTACATTAGACGATATGCCGCGTGTGGTAATAATTTAAAACGGATAGCGGTTTACGTATGCTCTAGGTGGGCAATAACACTACTGTAATCATTATCTTTCCTGATTTTACGTACGTAATTGCCCGGTGCTGTTAAATCCTACCGAGTTTACCGTTCTTACTTCCCAGAAAACCGGAAACCCCGCATGGTTACCCCGACTCTTAGCCTTAATTAGAGCTGTCTCACCTAGTAGCTACCCCGGCCGGCTTCAGCCCCGGATTCCTCCCCATACCAAATCTAGATCTCCAAACAAAAGTTCGGCATTAGCCGAACCATCTCACCGGGGCTTCTCTGGTCACCGAAAGTAAATACATAAAGCATGCTCCTTATCATGGGTCAAACGGAAGGCATTCCTATCACTCTTCCTCCCAGACCTTTAGGTGCATTTCTTCATTTTTTTTTCAGAATCAATCATTCACCGTTGAAGACATGGAGACTAAAAATCAGTACAATCTTTTGGTCAGTAGTCGATTTCTAAATGGAGTACTCCTGTTGACATTTTATAGATTGTACTTGTAGCTTGCATAGGCAGCTTCACATATGGTTATGTGATCTCTGTTCTCGGGACTACCTTGTCGAAACCCGATTTCTACATTTATATGGGTTTGGACACAGTAGGCCCAGGAAAAGGCTATGCGGAAGCTATTATCGCAACTTGGAACTGCGTTCTTTATGTTGGTGCTGTGTTTGGCGGAATATCATACTCTTTTATTTCCGACAGATGGGGCCGGAAGGTCCCAATTGGGACTGGATCTTTCTTTGCTATGTTTGGCGGAGCACTGCAAGCTGGTTCCGTTAACGTTGCCATGCTGGCTGTATCTCGTGTTATCATTGGACTTGGTATCGGGATGCTCTTGCCAGCGATCCCATTGTATCAAGCGGAGGTGTCAGCACCACATACTAGGGGTCTGATGGTCGGACTACACGGTAAGAAGTGCCATTATATTATGAAAGCTGAACATAGGTTGACATTTCTGGTGCAAAAGGTTCTGCATTAGGTTTCGGAAATATGCTTGCCCAATGGATGGGCTGTGCCTTCTTCAAATCAGGTGGACAAGTCTCCTGGCGAGTCCCTTTGGCAATACAGTGCATATTTCCACTTGCACTGATTTGCCTAACCCCAGTCATGCCTGAAAGCCCAAGATGGTGTATGTCTCAAGGAAAAACTATAACCCTTCTCAAGTTGGCTTACTGACCACTTCATCTAGTATATACTCACGGCAAATCAGACAAAGCATTGGAAGTAATGACCAAGCTTCACGAAGACAAGAACAATTCCAATCATGAATTCGCAAAGCAAGAATTCAATATCATGAGTGCCCAGCTCGATCTCGAAATGGAAAAGACAATATCTACATGGAATGCTTTGAAGATCCCTTCAGTGAGAAAGAGGTTTATACTTGGCTTCTTGGCTATGATGGGTACTCAGTGCAGTGGACTAGTTGTCATCTTGAGTACGTATCCCACTACTACGGACACGTCTTAGAACTCTCTGACCTTTAATTTCAGCATACTCTTCTATCATCTACACCGGTCTCGGATTCAGCCCATTTATGACTAATGTCATGGCTGGAATATGGACCACCTTCAATGGCGTAGGCAACTTGGTTGGAGCGCTCGTTGTAGACCGAGTGGGTAGAAGGAGACAGCTAAGTACGAATCTCTACTTAATCATAGAGAACAGTGCTGATTTATTTTCCTCTAGTGGGCGGCTATGTTGCAGTAACAATTGGACTCATTGGAGCAACGGTTCTCACAAAACTGTTCGCTGGTACACAAACCGCCGGAAACAAGGCTGCAGTGTTTTTCATTTTCTGGATCATCGTCGTGTAAGCCTTCTCCACAAGGGCGATTTTCACGCAAGATACTGATGACATATAATAGTTACACCATCGGGATTGAGTCCGCATCGTTTGTCTATACTTCAGAAATCTTCCCAAACGAACTCAGGGCTCAAGGTGTTGCTTTCTCTATGCAAGGTCTTTTCCTTAGCTCCATTCTATGGACAGCGGTTGCCTCCCCGGCCTTTGCGAACATCGGCTACAGGTTCTACATTGTTTTCATTTGTACTAGTGTCATGATGTTCTTTATCGTTTACTTTTTCTTCCCTGAGGTATGCATTTTTCCAGAAAGATTTCGGGGACATAGACTAACATCCAGTTCAGACCAAAGGATACACCCTTGAGCAATTGAGTACAGTGTTCGGGGATGAAGTTGTCGACGATCAAGGCCATCGTCGCTCTGAGAAGTTAGGGCCAATGGAGGATAATGATGGCAAACAGGGTGTTGAAGAAGTACAAGTAGAAAGAATCTAATGGGAGATTTAATACAGTTCGATAAAGTACCCTAGCTTTGGTTGGGGTTGGGGTTGAGTTTCTAGACTTATATAGAGACTAGTACGGAATCAGAAAGAGAACATTGCGGGCAGAAGGGGCCTTCATCTAATGCTATTGTGTTGATTTTATAGTTAAAAACTAGGTCACCAGTTTCATTATCTACTGGCACATCCTGAGTCTTGAGTGAAAACCTTTGGTCATGGTGAGCTGCTTGCTTCTGCCGGCTTACCTTTGCCCTCCATGCTCACCTCAATGAGATCACTTCTGCTGGTCCCGTTTCATGTGGTGCATTTGTTGGGATATTCTGGCTAGCTACTGACGAATATGTAAGCTTATACGAGCGTTATGCTCCCTGAAAGGCAACAGTCGGAGATCGTAGTCCTTACGGTGGCTATGTCTACATGATCATGTCCGGCTGCGGTCAGTCATAACAAGATGCAGCCGATGCGGGAAATCCAAGGAACGAAATGGCGGGACGCTGTGGGCATCTGCCCTCGGAAGCAGCACAGCAGGGCGATGCAAGCTAACAGGGGTTCTGAGGTGGTCAGCCAGGATTGGATGACTGTAACAATACTGGCGCAGCTGCGGGCTTCCCCGAAATGTTAGTGAACGGACTTTCTTGGACCCAGATGTTGTCGCAGCTGGATCGGACCCTCTTCAGTTGTGCTTACATCGCCGTTCATGTCAAGACCACTTGAGTGCGTCGGTGGCTATGTCTCTGAGTAAGACCAGAGCAGCCCAAACGGACGCCCTGGCCGGCCGGCGAGGGCCGACCGATTTTCTTGTTTCTTGTAACAATAGAACTGTCGGGCCAATGGGCAGACAGAATCCCGTACTTGCCAACGCTGCAACGGGTACTGCATCGCGTGTGGGTAGACTGAATGGTCCTGGTCCCTGGTGCCTCCTAGCTGTTACTTCACTCATCAAGTGGTCGACTCGTTACTGTATCGTTGAACCATTGACACGCCGTGATGTTCCAAGAAAGCCCATCAATTAACTCGTAGTATCCCCTCCAGGAAGCCAGTATTCATAACGCAGTCAGTGCCATAGGACAACTCGGTCCCAATCCTCATATATCCTGTAGGCCAGGTCGTCGGTTGACATCAACTCCGTCCTCTTGCAACACCCAAACGTAAAACACCGAACCGGCACTACGGGTGCTTCTGCCTCCATTTGTGATATGTGTCACATCTAGTATAGGCCATTATTAGCGTCTGCATTAGCGGATGCGTATCCCTTTTGCCTCAGCTGGTAATGTGACAATATGAACGAGACGTAGATGAGAGATAGTAGTCTGGTCTTCAACTAGCCTGTGTCTGAGTATATCTGACCTACGGCCGGCGAACCTGGGTGGTGCCTTAGCTTTATATAGCAATTACTAGAGAGCCTACGTCGAGTCGGCTTATTCTAGCCGCCTGTTTCGACATCAGAATTATTAGCAAGAACAGTTTGCAAACACATGTAACATGTTTTCGTGTAATTCGGAAGCCATTTCCGTTCCCTCCAACCGAGCCGAGCACTCCTAATGGCTTGGTCAGGATGAATCATTCAACCGGGGCCTCCGGGCGGCGTCCGAATGCAACCCTCATGACAGCTATTCATGCGTAAACCTGGGTAAGAAAGTGGTAGAGAATACAGTGAACATATTTATCCCATGTTCTGAGAGCCAAAGATGTTACAGAGAATAGCAGTACTTGCCCTGTGGAACAGCATCACGCGGCACATCGGCTTTGGCCATACATCCAGTCAGTTTGTTTCCAATTCACTATATTTGGGTGCGCATCTTCTGTTTCCGGTACGCACATCGAGTGGTATAATAGACATTTTCTCTCTGACGGGCTCCTAAGGTCATAATTTCAGCACATGATAGATTGACCATGGCTGTGCCATCATGAACCAGGTCCATACAGCCAGATGGAGACTCCTCTCATGGCACGACGCCAAATGCTCGACCTGCAACGTCAGAAAAGTCCCAGAAGAATGCGGCGAGCTCACCATTGATAGTATTTTCCGATGCAATTCCCAGCATCGTGTTGGCACACTCAGGGACCGTCGCAAACTTGACGCCCTTGCCCTGCAGAAACTCTACGACTGCATCTGACAGAAATGCCTATATCGTCAACGAGGCCCTTCCATCTGCCGGATGATTTACCACGGCACCACCAAATTCACTCGAATGCCTTCATTACACGCACTACGACGGAGGTTTCTCACCAAACCTCGAGCTCCCCACTTGGACACGTAAAAATGCAGCGATCCGGGCTGGTCAGCATACGCGGTAATGCTACCTTTGAGAATGAGATAGCAGTCGTGCGAGGCATTCTCGGGCTGTTGTCTGAAATAGTGCAGAGCCAGCTTTGCCGTATACGCCATCCCGACGAGATTGATCTCGATGATTCTGAGATCTGGCTTCACGGGCGCTAGAGAGGGTTCTTCACTTATCAGAACCATCAAATATTTCGGGCAGCGAGCCTACCTTGCAGAGTGAACAGATCATCTGCTCCACGGTGCCCGCGTTTGCAATAACCACGTCGCAAGATTTAGATGGGGAGTTCCGCAGCACAGCCTCGAAAACAACGACTTGGTCTCCCCAGCTGCACACATCGCATTTGACAAACTGCGCGCCACTACGATGTTAACGCCGAAGCCACAAGTAGGAAACATACACCTTGCCAGCTTGGATGCAGTCTTCTTGCCGGTCGCCTCATCAAAGTCTGCAATTGTGACATATGCCCTGCGACATGTTAGCTTATGCGTCGTATCATGAACTTGAACCCACCGGCTTGAACAAATGCTTCGACATAGGCTTTACCAAGCCCGCTGGCCCCTGAATGACTCAGTATACGCCACGATGAGTGCGGGTCACCACCTCCTGTGACAATTACATATTTACCTATGAGAGACTCGAGGTTTAACGGCGTCGCGGTGTCGACAGCGCCATCGTTATGATAATTAGGAACGGACATTTTGGACGTGCGAATGACTCGCGAGATTCTAAACCCCAGTACACATTACGCATATGAGTTTACAACCACATGTCTACCAGCATGACATTTCTATCTATCCCCAAAGACATCGCTTCCGGTCTGCACTAGTGCCGGTATTGTCAGTTAGGCACCACTCGGCCTTTGCCGATGTGATTTTGCACTCCCACCTGCATCCGTGTTCAACCCGTATACCTTAGCAAGCCGAGGGTCTAAGAGACGCTTCCGATTCCAATGCAAATGAGTAAGGCTCTAGAAGTATGCTGTTCGGAATCAACCGTCCGTTGACCTAGACGTCACGCTGAAGATGTATGTCGGAATGATGGTTTGATAAGTTGCCGGATTACAGAATAGATGCAACGCCATATATAATTCAGCCTAATTGATTGAGCATGGGTGGCTAGCAGTGCAATTCTCCGACAGCATCTCCAGTCATTAGCAACGTTCCGAAGAGAATAGTATGTATCCGTCCCGATGACTATGTAATCTGGAAAATGGGAACGCCTTCTTTCTCCTACTCATTTTATAACATCTTACTCAGACTTGGCGAAGTGTCCTCTCAACGTAAGTGTCCTCGATCTAATTGGGTTTGCATGGCCTGCCTATGCACGCGAACCGACTGCCATCTACGTCCCTGTCGCAGCAAGACCGCGTCCCCAGTGGGCACAATAATTCTCTATACAAATTAATAACTTGCCGTACGAGGCATCGTAACGTAGCCATCCCGACACGCACGAAATGACGGGAGTCCTCTCGGTGACCTTTGGTGGCGTCCGGACGGCTTGGCGGTCGCTGGCGTATTACTCGGAGTGGGGCCGAAGCTAACGTAGACATTTTTGGATTGGCCGCCAGCTAGTACCGGCCGGATGCAATAGATTGCACGAGACTGCTCCGTAGATCGACGGGACCCGAGCCACTCTAACAGTCTCAAACAGCCTTTATTAACCTTGAGTAAGTGCTGCCTTGCCCGCCATCTAATAATTTTCTTTATTAAACCTTCTTTATAATAATTAGTTTAATTTAATATAAACTTAGACTATTTTAAGTTCATATTAATAAACAGACTAAGCCATTACTAGCTTTACTAGAAAGGGATAACGTATATAATAAGCGAGTGGGACAAATAAGCGAGCGTGACAAAAATTCTAACCTCTAAGATTCAAACCTCAATAAAACCACAACAATACTATCAATCAATTAAAACTAATCGCTATGCTCTTCCTCAGAGGTCTCAATTATAATCTAATAGGTCTTTGCATTATGACCGGCCTTTCCACAAGTTCTACAGCGCCTTTCCCTCAGCATTGCTAACCTCCCTCGACCACTACTTCTCGACGATTTAGCCGCTACCTGCACATTAACATCTCTCTGATTTATCTTACCCCTTCCCTTATCTATAGTTATCTTCCCTATATTCTGTAGGTGGGTTCTTTTTGCTTTATGCTGCTTGCTAAGAGTCTTATTTACCTGTTGAAGGATTTGGTTCTTAGACTTTAATAATGCTATTTAATGTATTATTGCCTTTATTCCCTTAGAAAATAACTTAAGTGCCTTAAGGATAAATGCTGGAGAGCTGCTCTAATGCCTTCTTATTTATCTTTTAAGGTATTTAAATTATAAACTAGCCTTAAGTATTATCTTTAGGATTTTTAAGACCTAAGGGTTAGGGAGGCTAATCTTTTTTATAATTAGTATTAGAATTTATAGCTATATATTAAGCTTTAATATAATATTTTCTAGGTTTAAAGGAATAAGTTTAGCCCCTTAAAAACCTCCTTTAATATTACTTCTTATTATAGTAGCTATATAGGTAGTATAAAAGGTTAGGAAGAACTTAATTTTTATAATATAAGTTATAGAGTATTTAATTAATTACTTAATTTCTTAATTATAGGCTAT
>CAKNEU010000197.1:0-48773 GCA_930272665.1 Mariannaea elegans | reverse complement strand
AATTCCCACGTACACCCCCGTAATGTATTCCTAGTAAAAAAAAAGTATTTGGACAGTGCCCTCTATAGTCAACCGTACCAATGCTTATGTCTTCCGCCTCTTGCAAAACACCTACGGCCCCGAATTCTCCGCCAGGTAATTTCCGTAGTTACAACATGTTCAAATTCGTGTCTGCCAATACCGGCGGCGTCGGAGCGAAGCGCAAGCTCTCACAACGAACATGCGACGCGTGCAAGAAACGTCATGTGAGCAAAACTACTGAGTGGTACATCTTTAGTATTGACACTAATTCTGCGGCGTAGAAACGATGCATACACGGTCAAGGGCCAACGTTGCAGGTTCAACGCAAGGCCCATGTATCCCCTACATCCAACCAGCATGAACTTTGGGATGAGAAAGCATATGAGGCGCCGACTGAGGAGCCACGAAGCTCAGATATTGATATTATTCAACTATCGCTCCCTTCACCACCAATTCAACGCGTTTCAGAGGATAAGAATTTGAGATTTATTGGAAACTTGAGTCCAGAGGCATCTTTCCTTGCCACTTTGAATGGAGCCATTCGCGCCGACGACCAACGGCCCGAGATTGGTGTATGGCTAGGCCATCCAAGAGACCGAACCGACGTGGATGATCAGCCCCGTCCAAGATCGAGCGTCGAGGAACAAGTTGCTCCTACTCAACTTCCATTACCGATGCCGTGCGGACTCCAGGCTTTATTTCCTCACCTTCAGAGAGAGTGCATGTCTGTCCTCCCGCCCGATAACGAGTTCAGTCACATGTCAAAGGTCTTCTATTCCAAGTTCAACCCGATATTCCCCATACTGTATGAGCAAGACTTCAAAAGGCTCGACCATGTGGAAGTAGTGGCGCTCAAGCAATGCATTTGTTTGATAGCAGCTCTTGATCCTTGTTTAAAATCTCACCTGAAGCTTCCTCATACAGAGAGCGTCTTGTCCGAGATGGAGTTCCGTTCGTGCATCGCAACGGCGCTCAAATCCACCTTATACATGGGCGTTATCCGTGACAAAGTGGTGCTTCTTCAAGTGAGTGCCCTGATGGCTTTTTACGTCGACAAGCCTAGCTCTAGCGAGATATCATCATTTTACTGCGTGCAAGCTGTTCACCTGGCACAAACACTCGGTCTCCATTTAGGCTGGCCTGATGAGGGCGAGAATCTGGGAAAGTCAGGTCGCATCTTCTGGTGTGTCTGGGCCCTCGATCGTTTGAACGCAGCTACGAATGGCCGACCAACTTTGATTCACGATCGGGACATGGACGATAGAGTTCTCAGGTCCGTGTCGGAGCAGATCCCATCCTTTAGACTCTTCATTTCGATATGTAGATTTTTGGACGGGGTTATCTCCCAGTATCGTCCTCATCCAACGCTTGACGATCGGCCGAAACAGCCAGCGATGCCCGACTTTGAAGAGTTTGTGCACGATGCCGATGCAGTTGAAGTCAGGAGCCCAATAATGGGTGAGTATTTTTATTCGTTAATATGCCACCTAATCGCGAAAACTGATCATTTGAATAATTGTAGCCACGTTAGAACTATTCTACCTTGCAGTGTTAATCCTCCACAATCGTCCGCAGGGCCTAACCAACAATGATCGCGTTCCCAGTTCGGACATTCAATCATTGTGCGCAACGAACATACTCTCAATCGCATCCGAAGAGTTCAAATCTTCTATGACGTACTGGGCTGTGCTCCCATATGCTGTTTCGCTGGCTATGTCGGTTGGCTATCAGAGTCTTCGGAATAGCAACATTGCATATACTCGGAAACGGGCCTATAATATTTTCCACCGCGGCTGTGACATCCTAGATGATCTTAGCAAGGCGTTTCGTTCTGCTCGTATGATGGCACGGTTAGCCAAAGACACTTTGCATGAGGTAGAGCGAGTCTCGGTCAACAAGACTCGCTCCCATGTTTCCGAGGGACACGGACACGGGGTCAAGCTAAGCCAGGGTGATATCTTGTCGAAATCCGAGCTGCAAACGGCACATGTTACAACAACTGAATCACGGACAACACTTGATACGTCAGACTTGGCGCCATCGGATATCATAGCGATGCAGGTGAGCGGCACTGACAGCTTGAACGATGCAACTAATGGGACGTCTTCCACTTTTTATCACGATGTCAACTTCACGAATATCAGCGAAATCTTTGACTCCTTGGATGGAAGCTTTGATCTAGACCGAGTTGATACTCTATTCTCAGCCACTCTCAATCCGACGATGCCTCTCATGCCGGAGGAGTGGTATAATTTCGAGCCAGCAGAACAAGAGTAGGCCCTATAAACGCAAAATTTAGCGCCCACACGTTTCTGAAGCAAAATTCCACTTTCCCCAGGTACCGGATAATGCCGACTCAACACTGTCAGGTGTGTGGCGGCATGACTCGCTCAAGATCATCATTGCTCAGCGGTGGCCGGAGTATTTCCTGATTAGGAAGTCTCCTGTCAGTCGGAGATTGTCCCTTTGTGGACAAACCCACACTCGCCGGCGGGGACTCGAAAGACGATGGACGATCAGAGACACTTAGTGGCTCCAAGTGGTGGCTAACATACGAACGAAGCATTATTAGTGCGACGGTGTATTTGCTGTGGAGCAGCTGGGCGTCGAACGGCGTTGTTCTTAGCAACCGGTGGCTGATGATGATCTTGCTTAGCTTTAACGGACGAAATCGTCGGAGTTTCCAAATGGAGGTTATCCGCATGGATCACCCAAACCAACAATCTGTCTTGTCATCTGAAGGCTGCTGAGGTGGCATTTACCAACGACTGGAATGTCTACGGAATCTTACCTAGGGTGGAAAGAATCAGTATTCCGAATCTAGAAGTCCGCCAAGATATTCGGGAATAGATTCATGTGATGAAAAACCCTCACCAACCATAATGCCTATAATAAACACATGTGAAATAATGATTAAGACTCTATTGTCTGAACCTCGAGGATAACGACCGAGATTTACAAACCTTGTCTTACTTTGAAGAGCCAACAGTAATTAATCAAGCAAACATGCTCGTTCTTCTCGGTAACTTCTCTGACCATCTATATACGCTGGTAATAATGCTAATGTGTAGTAAAAACATAGTTCTTCCTGCTGTGCTCCTCTGGTTCAGTCTTGTGGCGCCTTTGGCAAGCTATCTTATTGACAACAAAGGTCTACGGAAGTTTCCTGAACCCTCGTTTGCCGGCGTGTCATCCCTATGGCGCATCTTCCATTGCCTTCGATACAAGCACTACGCAGCAATTCACGACGCCCACCAAGAACTGGGTACTCACGTTCGCATTGCCCCGAACCATGTTTCCATCTCCGACCCCAGCGCCGTCAACGAAATCTACGGCCACGGGGCTAACTTCCTCAAGGATGCCTGGTACGACGGCGGAGCCGGTGAATACCGCCACATGGCAGACGAGAGAGTGAAGACTAAGCACCAGAGAAAGCGCAAGTTGCTCTCCCATGTCTTCGCGCAAAAGTCACTCGCCGAACTCGAGCCCATCATTGCTCAGACCACTTTGACTTTGATGGAACAGATCAAACAACACGCACGCGATGAGCGGGTGATGAATATGCGGTACTACTTCAACTACTTCACTATTGATGTCTTCTCGAGCATGCTGTATAGCAAGTCGCTGGGATGCTTGGAGCGCGGCAACGACGTCGTGGACGCAGAAACCCCAGAGGGCAAAGTCTACAATGTGCCTTTTATCCAGTCGCTCCTCAACGCAACGCATATCAACACCATTCTAGGAATGGAGGCCAACATTCTATCATTCACTAGGAAGCTCTTTTCATGGCACCCTTATAAAAAGTCCGGCACTGACTTTGAAAATATCATCCTCCACAACACGAAGCTTCGTATGAGCACTGTTGCCAAGAGGGACGACATTTTCTCCAACTTGCTAGCCAAGTCAAATGGAGAAGCCATCAACATGCCCATTGGAGAGCTTCTCGCAGAATGTTCCGTCATGATGAACGCTGGAACAGAAACGACCACGGCTGCGCTAACCAATGCCGTCTACTTGCTCTACAAGAATCCACGTGTACTTGCCCAGCTCCGGCGTGAGCTCGACGATGCATTTCCAATTGATGTTGTCCCCTCTTACAATGTTGTCAGCCAGATTCCCTTCCTGAAAGCTTGCATTGAGGAGTCTCTCCGCCTGCGACCAGCAAGCTCGATGGGTCTACCTCGCGTTGTACCTCGAGGAGGACGCATGATTGCGGGCCAATTTGTCAGTGAGGATGTCACAGTGTCAGTGCCCACGTACACCCTCCTCCGGGACCGGGAGACGTTCGAGGATGCTGAGCAGTATAACCCTAAGCGATGGATTGATGGAGACAAGGTCAGCATGACAAAGGCCCACCTGCCATTTAGCACCGGACCCCGTGCTTGCATTGGGAGAAACATTGCTTATTATGAGCAGTTTCTAGTAATTTCGTCCCTTGTGAGGAATTTTGACTTTGAGTTTTCTTCCCCAGACTTTGAGTTGGAGACATTGGAGAGATTTAACTCGAACCCTGGGGATATGGTGGTCACTTGTAAGCTTCGAACCACCTAAAGGCCTTATGCAGAAACGAAGGGAATGTGTAGTATAACAGGCTTGGCTGGCTAATCAAGTCACACACTCCCTTGCTCAAATCTCCTCCGTTGGAACCTAGTAGCTGTATTTGAGATTGTATTCAACACTTCATTTAGTAACTAGGAATTTTAAGCGCTTATCGTTTCCAAGACCGTTTGTGACAGTTTTTCCAATCGATGGGTCATTAGCACCCTAACCTTCCCGACCTATCTTTCCACAATCTTATGCACAACAACGTGCAACCAAGAACCTGCAAAAAAAAGTTTAGTCATTTCATCAGCAGGGCTTTTGGGCGAGTCTCTCCACTTCGCCACCCAGGGATGATGGCATTTCAGACCGTAGAAAAGAGACTGTCTAAGTCATATTGACAGTTAACCAGTAAAATTACAGGTATGTTATGTAGAGAGTTATACACTCATCTCAATAGGCGATTTTCCGGGACACAATGGTAGGAAATCCGCTCTGCCCGATTTTCCTCCCTCAGTTCAGCTATATAGGCATCCTCATATAATGATGTCTGCACAAATCGGTGGCATTTTCCCCCATGCTCGTGAAGCTTGATAATCTCAACCATGGTTCCCAAAACTTTGACAAACCGCGTATCATAGCAGATCTTGACAGACTTACTCTCCTCAAAGACTGCAACTAGGAGGTTGATAATTGTCTCATAGAGACACATGAATCCATCTTTGGTACCTTCTTCATTCCTATTTTCGAACATGGTTGGTACTACCGTACATTATCCATGAACACCAACACTTCCTCTGGCAGCCCACCTAACATATCTACTCAAGCCATGGTGGCCGAGGTTTACAAGGAGACATCGGTACTCCCCTCGTCTAGGGCTGAGTTCATTCAATCGGTGTGCCCCATTCTTGTCTCAGTACGACCCGCAAACATGAAGACCCGTCCCGAGACCCCTCAGCAGTAATGTCATCAAACGATTTTTTTAGGTTTAGTGGAGGCTTTCCAATGAGGTAGGCATTGAAACCAATGATGAGGCGGACGGCGCGTACTTGATGGGCCCAACAGAACTTTGGTAACCTTTCCTTCTTTAGCTTAACTTATGTTCAAAAGCGGGAATTTCCTCTCCTGGACATCTCCGACTCTGACCTGGCGGGTCCAGAGGACGAAGGGTGGGGAAGGGGCTTGAGGGCGGATGAAGGATGGAGATGAAAATGCGACCCAACATGGGTTGGAATCTTGGGGATCTTTAAATGGAGTTTCCTGTTACGGCGTCGCCGCTCAAAATTGAGTTTAAAGAGTTGCACGACTAAAGTCCTCCTGTATCTCTCCAGTATCAACTTTGAACCTGCAACCATTGCTAGTCGACCGTGTCATTATTACAGCAATTCAAGATGCCAATGAATGTCGCTCTTGTTGGAGGAGGTAAGGACGGTTGCCTACAACATGGCCAAGAATCATGCACTGACTCTATACATCCAAGGAATCTGGGCTAGAGAGGAGCATGCTGTAAGTATTCGAAGATAGATCGATTCAGTTTTGCCAGCTCACATCGTTCAATTAGCCTGCTATTGCAGCTACTCCAAAATTGGTTCTGAAAGCCGTCTTCTCGCGCTCAACCAAGTCCGCTCAATCCATGGCCGAGGTCGCGTCTAGTCCGATTGATATCTATTCTGATGATTCAGATAAAGGTTTTGATGACTTGTTGAAACGCTCAGATATTGATGCCGTCATCATATCGTAAGATTTCCACACCTACTCTCAGTAACCACTTACTTACTATTCGCCGACTTCCTATTGCGAACCAGCCACTGTACATCAAGGCGGCACTACTGGCCGGCAAGCATGTGCTCTCCGAGAAGCCAGTGGCTGAGAACTTGATTGAGGCCCATCGGCTCATCAAATGGTACCGCTCTGAGATTAAAGGGCCGACTTGGACCGTCGCCGAAAACTGGCGATTCCTAAAGAGCTATGAGTTTGCCGCTGAGCAGATCAAGACCTTAGGCAAAATCACAGGGTTTCAGGGACGTCAACATGATATTATGCCGTTGAACTGGAAATTTAACCGTAAGCGGTTGATATTTGTTTGTGTCGCGTAAGCTAATTCCCCGTTAGTTACTGAGTGGCGAAGGAACCCGACACATCAGGGCGGTTACCTTCTCGACGGTGGTGTGCATTACGTGGCAGGTCTTAGGGCTTTGCTCGATGCCCAGCCTGGAAACGAGATTGCCACACTCTCAGCCTTCACCAACCAGATCCAAGAATATCTACCTCCCGTTGATACGGCCGACGCAATCTTGAGGACCAAGTCAGGTGTGACGGGTGTCTTCCAGATCTCCAAGGGCACGTCGATGCGGGCAGACGAATGCACAGTAGCTTGCGAAAACGGTTGGATCAAGGTCGAGAACGAAAAGGTCACCATTTTTAGGGACGGTGTTGTAGAGGTGAAGAGAGTCCCTAACGAAAGAACGGGCGTGCCTCCTGAGATTCGTGCCTGGGCTTCGAGTCTTGGGCGCGGAAAGCCACAATTAGAACAGGAGCCCGAGGCGGCGCTAGCTGACCTTGAGTTGGTAAGTAATGGACCATACAAAGGAACAATTATTTGCTGACCAGTGATCAGATTGAACTCATGCTGAAAAGTGGACAACAACAAGGAGCACCTCTTACTTGCCAGTATCAGATTGTAGAACGATGGAGCTCATGAAGATTTAAGTTCACGTCGTAGTGAAATAATAATTTTACTACAACATGAATTCAGTTTCTAACATCACTATGCTGCAATAGCATCCTAAACTCCCTCAAGAGATCATTGTCTAGTGTAGAGTTAGCTATCCTTTCGTTGTTATTATAATATGTAATGTTTCCTAGTTTGTGCCCTGTCTCTTCCAGGGGGGTCACTGACGAGAGGCTTCATAGTTAGGAGAAGTTTGGGGCGAAAGTAAGGACTATATTAACTATAGCCACATCCGGCGGCAACTAGATAAAGCGTAACTTGTATATGCGGCTGTCCTCTGGTGATGTAGCATTGAGGAGGTTATTTTCACATTCAAGGCAGTCTAGCATGTGGCTATAGAGAAGATTACCGAGGAGCTTCAACTTTTGACTACGGCATTAGCAGTAGTGTGTTTGTCCATTTCCCTTATGAATAGGAAACGCGTTTTAATAAGAATAGGCTTAAGCCTAACGACAGTCCTGACAGTGAAGGCATGAGCAAATCCGGGTACAGTCTAAGCCGAAGCTTGGAACAGGCACTCCGCTAGCTCAGAGGCGAAGGCCTAACCAGGAAACTCCGTCCCCATCTTTACCCCGCGCAGTACAATCTGGGGTAACTGACTAACATCTCGTAGTCTCATTCAACTTCCCATGTGGCCTCCGAGAGTATATATTATATGACCATCTCCATCTCGTACCGATTCTGCATATACTGCATCTATCCCAATCAACTGTACATACCATCAGTCCTCTCATCCTCTCGGAATCATCGCCTCTCACCTCTCTTCAAGCCACTAACATGACTCAGAAAGAATTAGATCCACCCAACATTAAACCTACTGAGGTTAGCAGTCACTTGGAACATGTAGTAGGGAATGTTGAGGAAGGAGAGGTCCTAGAGACCAAGTATGCCTGTGAGTTCCGCTGATACAGAGAGGTTGTCAACTGTTCAGGAACTAACTCCTCAGCTCTCGGACGCTGGGACGTTGCCAAGACCTTCTGGAAAGCTATGCTCTTCTGCATGATCCTCAATTGGGCGGCACTCAACGATGGCGTAAGTAAATTGTTAACTCGGAGAAATCAACCAAAATTAACAAGCTCCGCAGTTCCAGCAGCAGATTCCAGGAAACGTGATCCCCATGCAGTCTTTCATCAACCAGATGGCAGACATAAGCATTGACGGTAAACCAGCTATCAGCGCTAAGGTTGTTTCATACTGGCAAGGCTTCGCCGAAATGTCAAAGGCTCTAGGAATGTTCACAGGAGGCTACTTTGCCGATCGCTTCGGTCGAAAGTAAGTCCCTAACTCAAATGAACATTTGAGTCCTTGTTTGGTTCATTAACTGACTGATGTTTCTAGGCCTGCTATGCTGGGCGCTATCATCGTTTTACTCGGTGGCTCAATTACCGAGATTACAGCCTTCGACTGGAAGAGCTGGCTCGGAGCAGCTGTTCTTGTCCGTTGTGGAATCGGCCTGGCTCAATCAATCCTAATAACATACGTCTCGGAGCTCTCGCCTTTCCAAATCCGAGGCATCATGATTGGTGCCTACCAGCTTTGCCTTGCCATCGGTCAGCTCATTAGCGCCATCGCTACTCAACTCATCGATGTTCACCAGCCAACAAAGTGGAGGCCTTTGATCGCTACCGAGTTTGTTTTCACCGGTGTATGTCAGCCGATCATAATTGACACCTCCGTGCTCTCTTATGCTGATTGATCCTTTCTTTTCTCAGGTCCTTGTCATCTTAATCTGGTTCGTTCCTGAGTCTCATCTCTACCACGCTCGAAAGGGGGAGCATGAAAAAGCGAAGCAGTCCATGCTCAAGCTATACGGCAATGCACCTGGCTATGATGTGGTGCGTATCTCGCCTGAAACAGTGGCTAGAGAAAGTTGCTCATGACCGTCATACAGGAATACGAGTATCGCGTTATCCAGCATGGTATCCAAGCGGAACGAGACTTCAACCAAATAGCCAAGGAGTCATCTTTCCTTGAAATCTTCCAGGGTCTTAATTGGCGCAGAACATTGGCAGGCTGCATGGGTATTTGCAGCCAGTGGACCGCTGGTGCTCCTATTGTCTTTGGATATTCTACGGCGAGTATTTTAATAATATCTAAATGTTGGGTGCTGTCGAAGCTAACTTGGTTTATAGTATTTCTTCAAAGTTGCAGGCATCAAGGATCCTTTTATCGTCACTATCATTACGTAAGAACGAACTTTCACTCATGCCTCAAGCAGTGTCGCTAATCATTACCAGCTTCGTACTGCTCATCGTCTCAATCTCGTCGTCACTGATTGCATGCGAGTACATCGGACGCAGACCTCTTCTTGTTGGGTAAGTTCGATCTAACAAGTTGATGATCCATCGCTAAGACATAAGATTAGTGGATGCTTCCTTATGTTCATCTTCAATGTTGGTCTTGCAACGACCGGATTCTTCAAATCAGACTCTGCAAACAAGGCGGCTCTGGCGTTCCTGTTGCTTTGGGTAATATGTTACGGCTTCTCCGCTGGGCCCATTGGCTATATTGCGTCCGGAGAGACCTCGACGCCTCGTCTTAGGGCTCAGACAACTTCTTTCAACTTGGGCTGTTATGGTCTCGGCTTGTGAGTTACCGTGTTCGCAAACTCGTGCACAGGCTAACTGGTTGTTAGTGTCGTTTTCCAGTGGACCGTTTCGTACATGATCAGCCCCGATGCAGGAAATATGGGTGTCAAAGCAATCTATGTGTGGGCTGGCCTGTTGGTCCCTACAACGATCCTACTCTGGTTCTTCTACCCTGAGGTAAGTCACCTATGGCTATCCGCTCAGCTTTTGCTGACATCTCTCAGACCTACGGCCGAACTTACTGGGAGCTTGATGAGCTTTACGAGCGCAAGATCCCCGCTTGGAGGTTCAAGAACACTCCAACTCTCTCCGACCAGAGCGGCCACAAGAACAAGACCTTCATGTACGGCCAGGCCAAGCAGGTTGCCGAGGCTACTCATTAACTCTAAGCAAGACCAGAATGGTTGGAAAATCACTGGGCACTGGCGGCAATGCCAGCCGTACCGTGATGGGACTATTCGGTCCTTGTTGCTGTTGTCAAATCTTGAGAGTATAACCTTCTTCAACCTCTATTTTATGAACTGCTCATAGTCTATAAATAATATGTCGCATTACCAACTGAGGCAAAAGGGAATGAACACTCCGCTAGTGCACTCATTGATAATAGCTTATAAGCTCCATTTGACACAATACTTTGCCTTCGTTAAGGTCAGCTATATAGCTCTAATATAGACGCTTCGTGGCTTAGCTGTTTAGACTACTATCTATACTAACGTTCTACAGATAGGTTTGTAGCTCCATATATAAGTGAACGTATAATAGTCCCATTTTATTATCGCAATAAGAGTCGAGCTAAAATGAGAAATCCATGTTGAATTAGTGCTAAGGAGCGGACAGCTATATTCTTATGGATATAACTGAAAATTTACTATCTAGTAATAATAGTGATAATTTAACTGAATATAAAGAGGTTCCTAAAGTGGTTTAGGATAAGTATGAAAGAAATAAGCAAACATTTAAACAAAGTATATTTAACAACTCTCTTTAGTTTATATAACAGCTTAATCTTAATTTAGTTGGCTTAAAGTAAAATTATTATAGCCTCATATATTCTCTTATTTATAGAGGATTAAATATAGTTACTAGTACCTGTAACGATCTGATTGATTCCTATGTGATGAACTAAGTCGATAGGTTTATATTGGTAGAGAGATCAGGGTGTTAAGTTCTTCTAATCAATATGTTTCGGGTTTGTTACGGTGTTGTAATGCACAAGTAGATTGTTGTAATGAAGTTGTATTGAACGTTCAGGAGTGTAATTCTATCTAAGTCGTAGGAGTTTGTTTATATACTCGGCTCCTTTCTTAGACCATTGGGTGCCTACTGCAATTAGCTACTAGTTGCAACGGACTAGTATTACTTGCAGTGTGACTACTACTGATTGTGTTAGCCTATGTAATGGTTTCTAGTATAGGTCTATTGTATTAAGGCTGAACTTTAAGATAATGGCTTCCTCCTAATGATCTGGCCTTTAAGGCTGCTTTAAGTAGACTGTATTTCTATTATTACTTGGTTTTTCATAATTTCTTCCCTTAATTTGCCTTTTTGTTACTATATTAATATAATATCTAATTATATCAACAAACCCAGAAAATTTAATACTTAAAAGGTTACCTAAAACCGCTAAGTCCTTGAAATCCTAATTTCTATATATAGTATTATAACTATATCTTATATTATTCTTATTATAAAAAGAAGGTGTTTAAGCATTATATTTTGCTTGAGTTATTAAATTACTATTGAGCATATATGGAGTTTAATATTCTTTATAATAATTATATCTTATTAATAGCTATAAGTATGTGTATTTTTATTTTAGTTAATAATTGTCAGATGGAACAGGGACCTTTGTTAACAAAGGAAGTGACAGGACAGGGCTGCGCAAGGCTGTACAAGGCAGGAATATCCTCTAGCGTGCCCCAGAATACTCTCACACAATGGAATATCGGGAGACCGAACGCATACTAAATTGGATACTTGGTTGAAGATATTATCATGAAATATGACCTTTGGCTTTAGGCCTTTAATGCTACGAAAGGTATCTTGTCCTGGGGAGAAAATATGCGTCATTTGTGGAAGCCAATCTACAATAGTACTCTTATCTTGGATGTGAGGAAGAGATCTTACATTATACCCCAATTACCTATAAGTGGACCTATCTGAAATGTATTTGTGGGCACTGTGTGCTATATATTTGCTCGAGAAGCTTCGACGGTTGTTGTAGCCTTCATATCATTGTCTTCTAATGAGCGAGCCTCTAGATATAGTTAAATTCTACTATAACTTTATTCTCAACTTCAACTAGGCTGACCGCTAGGATACAAAAGTAAAGACTTGTACCGGAGAATTGAGGCTGTTCGAACTTGGTAGTTATTAGCATGTTGCTTTATCATTCTATTTAGCTGATTGTTCTAAAAAGGGTTTATAAGAGCCTAAAAACCCAATATGATAATACATTAGGTAATGAATCATGTTGTGCTGGATGACTCGGATAAGCTGGACCGATGTGGCTTGTGTGGCTGTTAGAGACGAAGCTTTCCCCATGTCAGCTCCGGCCTCCACTCGCCGGCCCCGGCGTTTATATTCACGGAAGCTTTCTTCATTGTCTTCTTTGTTCCTATTTATCTAAAACCTTTCCTATTGACCGTTTATCTATATAGATGGGAAAATAAGCATCACCTTCCTTTATTTCTCAATTATCAATTTGTTGGCTTAGTCTCGCATTCGCACAACAATCAAGCCGTATTTTCGTAACCCAAGCGTCCAGATATTAAATCTAGAATATCTAGAAGATTCAAATTCATTAAGTAGGTATAATGCCTCAGGTCCGTAAGTCTTTGATGTCGTCTTCTTGACAGTTCCAGCTGTCAGGACGATGCTATTAATGTTGAGGTTAGGGCGAGCTGTATATCAGACTGATTGAATTCCCAAGCTTGGTAAGATTGACTAGAGACGAACTGAACCGATGTCAGAAGAAGACTCGCTTGGCAATAAAGTTGGCTTTGTGTCACAACGTATGGGCGTACTCTTCGTGATACTTAGTATCATCCTGACAACAGGAGTGCCTCGTGCATTTTAGGATGAAACCCGTTTTTGAAGCTTTCGAAGTTAGTCTAGGAGCGCCTCTATTCTGGTAGTTTCCTCAATACTGAATGCGAAAAGCGGAACATTCTAGTTAGAGCTTTTATGACAGATGTGGACGATCAGCATAAGTAATATGCAAGGTATCTTTGCAAAGTAAACGACGAAGACCGATCTATGTACTTCATACCTGAATGGCACAATTATGCAACTCTGGAATCAGGAATGTCATCAAAGGAAGACTATAAGTGGAAAGGGGGGATTCAACATTTGTTGAGAGGTAGGTTAACTAGACACAACCTATTGGAGTTTATCAGTTAGAGAATCGAACTAGCTCCTGCCCATTAGCACAGTCAAGAGGCGCCTTGGAAACGATGTGGCTCGCTAATTCCTTCATCTTCTCCCAAATCCAAGCTACCGTATCACAAATGATGTCCCATATCTGCGACAACTTCTCCCTGACAAGATCCCACAACCTATCCCAAGGGACAAAGTAGACAGCCCCCCACGCCGCAATGGCCATGATACCTGCTGCACCGGCGGCCCCCGCGACGGCAGCAAAGTTGATATAGCCAGCAGCCACAGAAAATCCGAGCGGCCCCTTGATATAGACACCCCCACCGCTGACCCAGATGGCTCCTGCGATGCCGTATCCACCCGTACCAGCGCTTACGATGGTGGCGAGGAGGCCTTTCCACTGTTGAAACCAATTATCTGTCTCATCAGCGCCGGTGTATGAAGACAACATAGCACCTGGACTCACTCTTCCAGACGCCATCTCTTGCTGGATGCTGGAGAATTGAGATTTGATTTCGGCTAGCTCGTCATCCTGGATGTTATACGGCGTTACTGGCTGTTGAAGAAGCCGTCTAGCATCGACCAAATCGTCGCTAATGTCAAAGTGGCAGCCTTCTGCGTAGGTGATTTGATAACCGCCTTTGCGAAGATGGCTGGGACGATGCTCCCAGGCATATGCCTTGACGTTGCAGTATTTCGAGGCGCTGCCAATGCGTAGCACATCGGGCCGTTGTGCTGGTTGACAGGGAGCGACATGGACGTCTTTGACGGCCGTTCCGATGTCATAGGCGATATAATTAACCGTAGAGCTGACAAAGAGATACAATGTCGCGCAGTTTGTGTCGATTGTAGAGTCAATCTTTTCCTGGAGATGTTTTTCTGTGGTGACGACAACAGTTGACTCTGCAGGCATGGACATTAGCATTCAACCAGCAATACTATCTCTTTGTTTAATAGTAAAGCTTATTGGGTATTTCGTGAGACAAAGGTTCACATACGAATCTTGCCGCTCTTCTTCTTTTCCTTGATCAGCTTGTCCAAGTGCTTCTTCTGCTCCGCCTTGACAACGGCGAAAATGACAGTATGGCGATTCCCATTCTTAGCCTTGACGGCTCTCCAAACAGACTTGTTTTCGTCATGGTAAGCATCCTCGATAGCTAGAGTGCTCCTAGTGCCGGACTTTTTTGATCTTGACGAAGACTTGCTTGGCGGTGGAGATGGCGGTGAGCCCCGAAGAACCAAAGCTTTGGATAAATCCGAAGGCATCCTGAGAAAAACAAAATAAGAAAAAACCTCAAGGAAGGGAGAAAAAAGGATGAAGGAATAAAAAAGAAAGTCAAATGGGTCGACAGGACATGCGTGTAATGGGTTTGTCTTCGGGCAGCAGAGGTCTCGCGAGAGGAAGAAGCTGAGGTGTATTTCAGGGGAGACGGAGGGTTATTTGGATTCAAATCAACGCGGCAGCCGACTAAGGAGCCCCGAAGTCCAAGCTGATTTGTGTCCTTTTGCCTTGAAATCTGTATTACGAGGGTTAAGAAACAAGTGTCCTCGAAATGTGCATTCACTTTGAAAGCGGACTGACTGCATCACAATATTTTAAGGTATAAATACATCCAAAAATGTCTGGACCACTTATTTATAATTCCTCTGATTGGCCAAATTTCTAGACCCATTCACGTGATTGAACTAAGAGCAACCTTAGGTTATCCGTGGGCTAGCGTTAGCTACGAGTCGCTTGCAGACAACTCAATAGTTAGCAACTATCCATTTGAATGTGATAAGCCTCCACCTAAGTCACGAGCGGGGGGATTTGGCCAACTAGAGAGTATCAAATTAAAGGTGCATTCATCCCCACCTAATTTAGGTGGCGCCAAAAGTTCCAGCAATTTCTAAGTCTATATAAAGCTACATTACACTCTTCACATCTATCACCGAGGAAATCGAGCGACTGAGATTGCTTTTGGCGGGCTCTTGAACGTGAGGGTGGTAGGTCGAGAGCTTGCTTCTTCTAACCGAAAACGCCGTGGTTTTTTTTCCTGCCGAATTCTGCAAGAAGGACTGATTGGCGGGCCTGTTCGCCTGCCGTGTGGTCTTTTGATATGGTAGATGGGACTCCTGAGGTTGAACCTGTAGTTCTCGTGCTTGTCCAGAGATGTGTCCTCCGACATAGTACAGAGCTGGATGTTTCTGGCTTGACGGAATCGAATGAAACGGCGGTCGGGGGTCTGGTTTCTTTGTCAGAGGACGAATGTTTCTTTACTCTATCTTGCTGTTGATCCTTTTGCTGCTGCTGTTGCTGCTGCCGAAGAGCGAATTGTTGGGCCATTATGGCCCCCTGAGGATGCTGTGCCTTGAATAAACAGTTGTTAGTCACAGAAACCATTGGAGTTGGGACGTCTCCAAGTCAGACTCACCGGACCGAGTCTTCCAGTTTGCCTAAGCTGATGAATGGTGAGGATTGAGTTGCATGCCGTTGATACCCTGCATGTCGGCCGGAAGGCTTGCTGAGCCATCAACTGTTGGTACTGGAGAAGTTGTTGCCACGACCGTAAAGTGTGAGCATTTGGGTTCGCACCTGGCGGCGTGCTGCCCACCAAGGCAGAGTTTACTTGTCCTCCAGGAGCGGTGATAGCTATAGGCGCGCCGAACTGATGAGGTATCCTGGCAGCAGGAATGCCTTGCTGAGGGTTACGAGATATGCCGGGGGCCATGGGATGACTAGCGACGCCTGGATGTCCCATGCCGGTGGGATTCCCCGAGAAGTTTGGGCCCATACTAGTTGCCATTATGTCTGGAATTCGTGGTCGACTATCCACTAGGGTGGATATCGACAAGCGCGCTCAGAGACTATCGCATATGCATGCGTCAAGCAATCGCGATTGCGCGAGGATAGGTTACAAGGTGGATGTAGATGCGGGTGAGTAGTTATAGTGGTCTATCGTTTTCTGCGCACCTTGGCGAGACGAGACGAGATGAGATCGGGGAGCTGCCTAATGCGATAACGGTCGGATAAGGCGAGGAGAGATCGCAGGGGTAATAAAGAAATGTAGAGGAATTGAGTAAAACTATTACGAGGATCCGCGACTGGGCGGAAATGTAGCTATGAGGTTTGCTTCTATCAGGTTGGTTGGTTGGTGATCCGCAAACATCTTCATCAATTTCATCACCTTTCTGTCATGTAAAACAGTACATACTAATTATAGGAGTAGTTTTCCTGTTCTTACTTGAATTTCATTAGAGCCTTTCACATCGGATTCTTGCTAGTCACTAGCTTTGTTTTGATTTATGTGGTTCTTGCAAACTCGTCTTGCCTTTCTTTAGCTTGTAGGGTCGTACGAATATTGTTACAAGTCAAAGTTTACAATGAAGGCTCAAGTGCATCATAGCATATGGATATACCTAAATAACCCACTAGACAGTGAAGTTACTACTACCTGCGGGTAGAGTTAGGATGTTTAGATTCAGTATTAGAATGGATGCCCCCTAGAAAATATCCCGTTAGTTTTCGAACCCCGGCTGATTGGCTTCGCTAAACATGCTCCTCATTGAGAACCGAAGTTCAAAGGTTGGATTCCCCTCCCATACATAGTGGTTTGCGCTTTTGAGAGCTGCATATAGAGTCGCTTTAATAGATTTCCAATCTCACAACTAGTCTTCATGTAACTTGCAAAATTGCGCCGCGCTCACTCCACCTAAACTCCTACTCAAGCCCTCATACTCGTCTCCCATTACCTGGAGGGCCATGCTCATTCCACTAGCCTGATGCCACATTATGTGGCAATGCAAGGCCCAGACGCCTTCATTATCGGCCAAGAACCTTATAACCACGTACCCGTACGGAGGAACATATACAGTGTCTTTGCGAATCGGATCGAGGAGATTAAACGGGCCGCCACGGGGAGGTTTGGATGTGTTGAATGGATTGTAGTAGTCCCAACCACCATTCCCCTCGTAGGACGAAATGATATAAAAGTCATAACCGTGCTTCATATAAATTTTTCTTAGCTGGTTGCTCGTTGCTCCTATAACGATACATCTTTCGGGAGACTTACAAGGTGGAAAGGATGGCCTATACTATCTATATTATTTATTGTTAACTCGACCCATACCGGCTCCAGGCCTGTCCATGGGACAAGTTGATGTTCATTCCACTTCTCGCGGCTCAGAGAGATAAGGGGGAACGTCTGTTTCTCCCAAGTCGTATGATTAATGAATCCCTTAGGGATACTGCTTTCGCGGGCGAGGATTTCAATGACTGTGTACAGCAGAAGTTTTACCTTAGCCTCTGGTACTGGCTCAGAACGTATAGGACCTTTTGCTGTTTGGAGATTAAATGGAATGATGGCCGATGCATTCTTGACAGGCTGCGTAGCAGAAGACGAAGAAAAGACCTGAAATGATTGAGTCGAAGTGAGGGCAAAGTTGGGGTGTAGGAAGTATCTGTCCGCCAATTAGAACTAGTGGTGCAAGATTCATCTCGAACTGGAACGACACTTACTCAGTATCTAACTTGACAATCATTTCAGTGCCGTGGTGTCTCTCTGATTCAGGCCATGATACGATAAGATCTACTCTCTCTGCGGGGTAAAGGACCCCAGCTGAATTGGAGATATTAGTAGAAGTTATCGGCTGGCCTCCATCAACTGAAATTATGGACATTTCTGAGTCTGGAATGGTAAAAGAAAACCCAGTAAGAGAACTCAAACGCTGTTAGTGGACGTTTAACAAAGATAAGCTCCAGATGGTTTGGATTACCCAATATTAACAAGCCTCAATCTATATCGATGTTGCTTATTTATCCACAACCCAGGTCTCTGGATACGGCTGCAATTTACTGGGGCGGCTGGAATCGCCATAGAACAGTCAAAATATCCAAGACCATTGACAAGGATAGAATCAGGACATGGCTTGTTTCATCAGTGTCTGTTTTCGTTATAGTTCGAGGAAAACAGACCTCAAGCCCGAGACTAGTTTGGCTCATGAACTTGCCTAGAACCTCTTTTGACGGCGAGTGATACCAGTCGCCAATTAAGAGCAATAACTCCTCATCGTACTGGAAAGTATAGTTGTCTTGGGAGAAGGGACTGTGAATAATGAGGCCACCGTATAGACCATCGCCTCTTTGGACCTCTGAGTGAGCGTGGTACCTTTGGGTGAATTAGTCTATTATTCCATGGATTTCTAAAGTTTCACTTACCAGAATGTTCCCACTTGTTCATCAGTAGGTATTCGATACGTGAAATTCCCTTGAGGAGGGATTTCACACTGAGTAATGCCCACCGGTCCATCCATATGATTGAATCCTACAACACATATGGTCAGACACTACCTTGTGCGTATGATCGAATATTGGAATGCTCACCTCGCATATGTAAACCGTGCCAGTGGAGGGACACCCCTTCGTCGGAATCGTTGAAGACCTCGATCTCAATCATGTCACCAGATCGAGCTTCAATTGTAGGACCTGGAAATTGATCTGTAACGGAACTCAGCGCCTCCTCTAAAGACTGCATCCTAAGATGCCACTCATCGTACTATTAATGTGAAACACCTGTTTCTGAACTCCATCTGGAGCTATAGGCGCCTTGGTGATATTCCAGAAGAGATACTGGATCTTTGGCCCCCGTGAAGTATGATCCACCGGATGCAGTGGCATTGCGAGGTTTCTCTCAGGCACTTCCGGTACGATGGGAGATTGAATTTCTGCCATTTCCGCCTTGGGAATTTCAAAAATTGCATACCATCGCAAATAGAAAGTAGCCACCATTGATACTATGGATAAATAAAGCACCAGAGAGATGACCATGAAAGCCCGGGTACAATGTCGATTACGGAGGCGATATGAATAATGGGCATCAGCATTCCGCTTCCCATCCGCGGTTACCAGATTCCTGAGTAATGAACGGATGGCTTCCATCATTCTAAATGAACCGTATGTCATTATCTTGAAAGTTGAGATGGATATAACAGGCCAAAAAAGAAAGGAAATGAGGCGTAACCCAGAAAAAGGATAGACATGACAGAATCGCCCAAGACAAGGGAGACTGCCCGAGGATTCCACAACGTCAACCAAGTTGCCGCAGAACAAACTCCACTTGGAACTAACCTCAACATTACGCTAGTCCTCATCCCCACACCGAGATGAGATGTCTACCAAGGCACGTGGTGTTTCAAAAGCTTTGAAATACCCTCATCCGGGAAGAAACTTATGCACGTAATCAGTTTAGCGCTTCAGGGATTTCTGGATTAGCAGGGGTCTTCTAACACACTACAGAGGATGATTGTATTGATGAGTATTCCAAAGTTAGAAAAAAGAGCACCCGAGTATATGAGAATTTCTAAATAAATAAACAACTTGCTTTCTGCATAACGAATAAAATGAAGGGGGATTTTTATACGCCAGGGAGAAGACTTTGGGTGTGAGCCCTGCTCTACTAATTAGGAGCCTCTACCTTGTGAGGACGAGATTCTTGTCCTGGTTATTTTTTCTACATAGGTCAGGGGCTCTCGGAGATCATTGGACTATCAGCACTAAAGGCAGCAATGGGAGTTGGCTATACGGAGTAGCGCTGGTCAACTAGCCTCACTACTGGTCCATCTCGGGTCAGCTAATTCATCACTCAAGCTTGCTGATAAAGAGGCTTTGAAATATTCTCACTGCGGAACAAAGTTAGGCACGAATAGTGATGAGTTATTAGCGCTCTAAGAATTGCCGGATCCGTAAGGGCCCTCCGAAATACTACGTAGGATTTAGATCGGACATAAACTTGGATTGCGGCCGCCGATCGACATGCCTTAAAAGGAAAAATCAAATTCTACTCTAACAACACGTGGGCCCAACGATCCGTCCTGATGGACTCAAGCACATGAATTGTTGTACCGTCAAGATATGCTCTTTGTGCCGAAATTCCGTTCGTTGGTGTCCTGCTTAGTCTCACCCGTGATGTCTTGACAGGAGATGATGGGTGTAGCAAAAAGATAAATAAGTGTCACAGTTTCCAAAAGGCAATATTAGTCTCACCTCAGTAACCGAAGCAGCTGTGTCTATTACCATCACAATGTTCAAATATCTCGCACTTCTAGCGCTAGCCCATGGCACAGGTGCTGTATCCCTCAAGGACGTGAAGCATGTTGTAATGCTCATGCAGGAGAATCGTTCCTTCCAGCATGTGAGTTTCAGTTGATTAGAGCGTGCTTGAGCAAGACATCGGTACCAGATGTTCTAATCGCAGTAGTATTTTGGCACCATGGCTGGTGTTCGTGGCTTTGCCGATCCCAACGTTCAGGTTAACCCTAACGGTCAATCAGTTTGGTACCAGTGAGTTCAGTCCGAAAGCAACATTTCTCCACACGTAGCTTAAACAAGAGTTTAGGAATGTCACCGGTCTTACTGACAAGGCAGATTGGCTTCTGCCCTACTGGCTCAACTACCTCGGCGGAGAGGAGTCTTACAATAAGAGCCAGTGCCTGTGTGCTGGCAGCAATGAGTGGATTCCTACAAAGAAGGCTTTGAACGGAGGCTTGAATGATATGTGGGCGCAGGTATCTGGTCCTCAAGCTTGGGGTTACTTCAAACGACAGGATATCCCGTACCATTTTGCGCTGGCAGAGGCCTATACTGTCGGAGACGCTTACCATGCATGTATCCTGAAACTCTACTGTTGTCTCACTGCTAATACAGGGTTTAGGCTGGCATCACCTCTAATACCGATCCCAACCGATGGTATTGGCAGGTATGTGTATAAAAGTTCTTTATTTCGCTTACGACATTCTTCGTTATGTGACGATGATTGGTCACGTTTGTCGTAATTTGATACTTCAGAACCTGTTACTCTCTACACCGACCGGGCCAAGCTGACATCGCATAGTCTGGCACCATCAACGTTCCTGGGGGGAAGACGCCACTTGGCGCCGGTGGTGTCATTCTTGATGACCACCAAACCAACGGTACAGTCTAACAGGCCTTTTCTAATTTGGAAAATTTACTAAATTCACTCAGGGTGCGAGGGTGACAACTTGAACTGTCTGCCCCTGCAGTGGCCTGCATTTGCTCAGGTCATTGATGAGGCTGGAGTAGATTGGCGCTCGTTCCAACAGTCTTGGGACTGGGCTACAAACAGTGGTCTCTTTTACTTTCAAGCTTTCCAAGAAGCAGATAAGAACTCTAGCTTGTACAAGCGAGGTCTCACCTTTGACGGTGACAACGGGTTGGAAGCCTTCAAGACCGCTGCTGCCGAGGGAACTCTTCCAGAGGTTAGCTGGGTTTTCCCTCCGGGTAGTCTTCAGGAGCATCCTCCCCAGACTCCAAAGGATGGTTCCTGGTTCATCAACCAGATCGTGGATTCCGTCATCCACGGGAAGAACTACAACGAAACAATCTTCATGCTTAACTATGATGGTAAGCATCATTTTTTCCTACCTTCTTACGGCTATAAAACTTACACCTGAATTTTAGAGGCCGGTGGTTGGGGCGATGCAGTCCTTCCACTCATCTCCCCCGAGGGAACAGCAGGCGAATGGTTCGAGGACCCTTATGGGGAACTGGGTCTCACGTATTCCGGCCCCGGTAGGTCTTTGCTATATTGACGAAATATTTGAGATTAAGATGTTGATGGCCAGATAGGTATTCGTATTCCTCTTGTGATCGTCTCCCCTTTCACTCGAGGTGGTCACGTATTCACTGAGCGTGCTGACCACTCTTCTATGCTCATGTTCCTTGGTATGTATTGATAGGTGACCGTTTCAGACCTTTAGTAACCAAGACCACGCGTAGAACACTTTCTCGAGGTGAAGGGCTATAAGAATGCTACCACAGAGCAATTGTCAGACTGGCGACGACAGCACATGTCCGATCTTCTTAACGCTTTTGACTTTGAGAACGTACGTAAACCCATTTATTAACTAATTACATTTCATTGCCCTTTATGCTAATGTTTCAAAATAGCCCGATTACAGCATCCCTGATCTTCCACAGCCTGATACTCCCATTGAGAATTCTGATGGCGAGATAATTGGTATGTGGAATGGCTTCTGCAGCAAGGTCTGGTCTGGCGCCTGCTCCGGTAGCTCTTTTGTCGAGACTATTCCCTTTGGCAACCAGACCGAGAAGGAGGCCCTTTTCTTCGAGGACGGTTTCAAGACCGTCCGCGGTGACTTGGGTGCGGGTCATTACCTCGTCTTCGAAGCCAACGGATACGCCCTGACCAACCCCGGATCCCGTGATAAAAAGTACACAACGACCAGATCTACCTCGGCCCATGAGGGCATCCACCAGCGCTGGATTTTGCAGGCTGTGAAGGAAGAAGGAACCCGTTTCCGTATCATGAGCGCCTTGGACGAAAGATATCTGACAGAGGGTTTGAAGTTGAGTGGTAAAAAGAGCGAAGCCGAGATCTACGATATCAAGTATCTTGGTGAGGGCAAGTATGCCCTGAAGAGGGAGGATGGTAAGTACCTCAATATCAAGCCTGGCGGTAAGTTGTCTCGTGACAAGCAACCGGTTGGATACAAGGTATTTAGTGTTACATACCACAAGTAGAATAATCTAAGGGAGAATGCCGGTAAAATTGAGTGGAAAGACGATTATTCTATCCCCGTAATGGTTAATCCTCAAGTCATGTGTTTTCTCTAGCTAAAATTGTACGGAATGACAGAAATTCGACGACAAAGATGTCGGCGTTAGAACCGGCAGAGACAGGGAAATTAAGATGAAGCCGACTCGTTCCCGTGACATCAGTAGGCTTAGTAAAGACCATTTGCTAGGCGACAGAATTTGTTTCACTTAGTATGTGACAGAGGCTTGTCCGCTTACCGAGGAATCAGTCAATTGATTGCCCTCACCAATGAAAAATCTTATCCTCTGGGTTCTTGCCAGTGGAAACTCATTTTCGCTCTCCAGCTCCTAGCATAATGTTTATCTGTCATAAATAGATATATAGGAGGCTAATATCTAACGGACGTTGTTTGGTCAGCGTCAAGACCGTCAAGTACTTTATTAAGGAAAGCCGCCTGTCGTTCCAGCGACTTAGTAGACGGTTGCTATTCCCACTTCTTGTAATTGCCGTGAGTTAGACTTTTCGGTGACAATGGTGGTAAAGCAAACTTACGGATGCAATTCAATGTACTTTGTTTCTGATTTAGCGGCGAGGAATCCACGGATTGAGCCGGGTGTGCGAATTCCGCTGCCGGCCAAACTCGTAATCCCACGTACGAGGCAAGTGATGTTTCAATGTCCGAGGTATACTCTTTCCAAAACTCATTGTAACGAGGGAATATTTCGTATACCTTGCCCAGTGCAACAGCAGAGCCATCCTTGGCGTTGCCATGAGCAAGATAAGAATCGTTTAGTAAATCCATGAAGTTCTTGTGAAAAACTCCTCCTTTGAATGCGGTTTCCCGGTAGAGATCGGTAAGGCCGTCCTGGACCTTGATTCGGCAGAGATGTGGAGGACGGGTTGCGTCTGCTTGCCTAGACAACCAATGCTTTGCTACCGGCGTGAATGTCACAACAAAAACGTCTTTGTTAACTACCACCGAATTGGCCCTAGTGCGCTGGCCCCTATCATACCCGCCCGGCGAATTCTCCAAGGTCGTGGCCCAAATGCTCGATGATATCGTATGCATCAAGCCCATCAAGTTTCAAAACAAAGGACAAGAACGCGCCACTTGAGGCGAAGCTACCCCGAGCATCAACAATAACATATGCAAACCCTCGCTTGGCCTAAAAGTACGGATCGCTGGCTTCTGGAGGAGTGCATTTCGAATATACAACTCCGTCAAACCCTTCATTAAGGTCTACTAATGGTACAGACGCCGTCAACTTGCAACCGCCGTCACCCTCAGCCTTTAATTAGTAGCTGGAATATGTCTAATACGACAATAAGTGAAAAAGTCGGCGGCCTGCAGAAGAGCGCCTTGCTTAATTAGGGAGTGGTTGAGTGGAAATTCGGAACAGACTTAAATTTATAAACCTACACAGCTACTTCTGAGACTTCGCCCAACGAATTACCGTAGTCGTATTGGTGGTCCCTAACATATTGGGTTCTGATCTAAATACCGGTATTTATTCCCCGACCCAACCCACTGCCTATCGAAATGATTTTTATCCTTCCTCGCACTAGGTTAGCTCGGTAGACACTGGAAGCAGACTGCTGCGGCCGCGAACGAGCCACGGCCTCCTCGCATTGAAACCCAGGTATCCTGCATATGCCAGGAGCCATGCGTGGCAAATATTAACCATTCCTAGAGTCTTATCAACATTCTACTAAGGCGGAGAATCTGTTGTATCCGTAACATCTCCATTCGTTGCACTCTTCCTCTCCTGCCAAAGTTTATAATCAGGGGCAACGAAAATGCGACCATTGAGGATGTCTCGTATGGTTCCCATTGAGACCACTAGCCACATTATTGTCACAATGACTGATAGAATCTGAACGAACTCATGTTAGAAATATTCCGCCCACTGACCTTTTATCTATGGGGGAGTAAATGGATGTGGACTCACAGTTCCCAAAACGGTAAAGAATCTGGATGGCATTTCGTGACCAAACGACACAGTCGCGCTGGCCCAGACGCCGAGCGGGAATGTGAACCCCCACCAACTGAGGTTGAAGGGGAATTTACCGCGGCTGAGGCTTGCAAGAGCAAAAAACAACCATGCGAGTCCATATGCCCACATAACGATTCCAATAACCCACCCGACCACGTAGAGAATATTTCCAGAGGAAGTCTCTATTCCTCCCAAGGTCCCAGTTTTAGGAAATAGTGTTGATGCGACCTTTCCCATCTGCATAATTGCAAATGCCCCCTGCCCGAGAGGCGCAACTGGGAGGAACGTTGATACAATTACCTCCCGAGGCGGTAACTTGTGCATTGTAAGACGGTGGAGGTATATTACTAGACAGCTCATCGAGAGCGGAATTGCAGTACCCCATAGCACATAGCAGACTATAAGTGTCCAGAGAGTATGCTGCTCATTAGTAAGAGCGTCAGCAACAACTCCCCCTACGGCGGATGCGACGATAGCAGATGCAATAGGGAGGAGCCAGGCTGCGGTTACAGCCGGAAGCTTTGTATCATGAAGGTGCATACTATAATATCATTAGCAAGAGCCACGCGTTATTGAACCTTGCGGAAACGTACATGAAAAAAGGTAAGCAGTAGCATATTATAATAGAGATGGCGGCATCAATCCACCACAACACCCATGCCTGTTATTCTCTATCAGTAAAGGAACTCAACGGCTTCTCGGTTCTACCTACCAAGGTGATCGCCCAGTGACCCCATGCCGGAACACACACAAGAACGATCATTTCGATAATAGTAGCAAGACCCATTGGAAAGGTCCCGAGGAAAAGAGGCACCACTGGGTGGTAGATCATCGCAGTCCAAAGGCCGGGGTATAGGAGATATCGTAGAGCTGAGATAGCTAGAAATAAGACGAAGAGGAGGACATTCAGAGCGAATATAATAACTGAGATCCAATACAGCCACTGCCCATTGTAAGGCAAGTTGTGGAGAAGAATCGAAACGATGCCGGTGCCCATATTGGCGTTGAACCACCTGACAACAATGTTAGCGTTGCTCTGAAACGAATGGCAGGCACTTTGGTAGTAGGTTCATCTGTTGATAATACAGCGTTTGAGCAGTATCGAACGCCTGATGACCCAAATGCCAATCGGGAGAGGCTTACAATGGAGTAAACGACCGAATGAATTTCCACGAATCCTTCTCATACCATAATATCTCCTCATCCTGGTGCAGCCCAAGTCTCTGACCGTTGAACTTATCGTTCATATTGGATTGTGCGACTGTGGTTCGCATGGAAGAGGGTACGACTGGGGCTGATGCATTGACTGTTGGCTGGTTCTGGTCGGGAAAGACGCCAAGTGTTAGACTCGACTCGGCGTCAACAGTCTTTTTGCTAGAAGACCATACCATGTCTCCAGTACCTGTGGAAGTCGCAAGTCTTTCCATGGTGAAACTCTTGTGAGCAATTAACAAGTAATTTCGTCAACTACTGAGCAAGTCCAAAGAGCGTGTAGGCCAAAGTGAGAAAGCTGTAGCACGGAAGAGCTTGAGGGACTCCGGCTTTTTGAGCTCCCATGTTAGATATATATATATTTTTTGCATTTTCATAACTATGCTTAGACAAGACAAATAGTAAATTTAGGTATTCAAATTTGATGCTCCACACAACCCGTGCAGCATCGGGGACTCATAGGCCAATGAGAAGCACTCCCAGTCACCGACCATATCCCAGTGCTTGGTGGCGACACCAGCCTACAAGCGGGGCTTGCCGTCTGGCCGGTGTGATTTCGGCATTCCACACGGCAGAAGACTATCACCGAATTGATGGCCGCGGGCTACTTGGAGAACGGAATCCTGTGATTATTATGACACAGCAACCGTAGATGGTGTTCCGATGACACCGGTTCGATGACATATAAGAAGCACTCTTCAGACGGTAATTTATTCGCAGTGTGGGGAAAGATTACAAACCGCGGAACTTTGAATAGCACAACTACCCAGGAGCTACGGTCCATTCAAACCACAAAGATTCCACATTCTCTATCTGAAACTATCCTTGTGTAAAGACCTCCGATACCTCTCTGTGTCTATGGAATACTCATTGAAGATACGACTCGATAAAAATGGCTTCAAACAATGCTCAACAATCGGCCCGTGGGCAGATAATCCGACGATTTTTGGGCAAGGTCGAATAAGTGGGATATTGGAGCTCTCCAATGGCTCGACAATGAGCGGTTCTAGTTTCGTCGAGCTTGTACTAGACGGTAAGTTTCGTTGGATAGGAATGTGTTGCTGAGCTCACGGCCATTTTCTAGGTCAGGTGAAAGTGTCGATGGATTATTCTCCCACTCCCGAAATATATCCACTGGCAGTCACAATAACAGGAGGCCATCAGGTATGTTCAAATTCGACGAGTCGCTTAGAGACAGAGCGAACCAATCCTGATAAAGCATAGCTTCTCAGCATGACAAACACAATCCCAATCGGAGACTTTCACCGCAAGGAGCTAATCGATGTGAGCGAGAGTGTGCTATCGGCTTCATTCTTCTTCGAATTGCCTGCGTCACCATTTATTCCGGCAGAATCTCACTCAGCATGCTGCTTGGAGGGGCATGGCAGGCATGCTTTGCCACCATCTATGAAGATACGAGGGCGATATCCAGAATCTTTGTTAGCAAGGAATTTCCCTTTATTAAGGCTCCGCATGTGCGAAATTAAGTACTCGGTAACAGCAAGGATGTTGAGCGAGGGCGAAACCACAGCGCGTGCTTCGACAGAGTGGAACTATATACCTATAACGACAGAGCCTTCTCCACCTGTAGTGATTACGGACTTCCCAGGGGAATACCAGCTCTACAAGAAAGCTCTCGCAACGGATATTTGTCGCCTCAAAATATACGGTAAACTCGCCGTACAGATTGAGCAACCAACGCCGGTATCAATAAGAGAAAACGATATTGGCACTGTCAAGACTATTACTATCCCTACGAAGATGTGGCTCTATCCGCTGCGGCGCGATCTCGAACTCAAAGAGAAGCCCGATATTGGCGACTGCGAGTGTACATGTTCTCTCGAGACGGACACATTCTTCTCCACAAACTGCCAAGGCGCTACGCTTCCGCGAGTAGGCAAGATGCCGCCGCTGGTCGTGTCCCAGCCCCGGAAGTGGGATCCAAAACGATGCAGGCTTCCCATATTGGCTTGGCATAGAACTATCAGTTAGTAGCCTTGTTCTTCCCAACCACTGCGACCAAAACCGAATCTGACTTTTCTAGACGAAAACGGGCCGCATTGGGAAGTCGAAGCAGATATCACGTTCAATCTCCAATGCAACGAGTTTCCAATGCCTACCTTCTCTCTTGGCTTTGTTTCACTCAGGCATGCGCTCGCAATGCATATTAAACTCTTCAACCAGAGGGGCCACGCCACTGCGAACTCACTCCACCTTCGAAGTCCTCTTCAAGTTGTATATACGTCGGTCCGCCAGGCCCCAACTGACTGCCCAGAGTACCAGACCTATTTCATACCTCGGCAGAGCAACTTTGAGCGGTATACTTCAATAGACAATGTGCATGTAAGTCAAGTATTCCAGTTCTATAACTTTTCCTACTGTTCATGATCTGAAAGTGTATTGACTGTACTGTTGAGCCACCTCTATATACGAAGTCGCAATTTCAGATCTAATTAAATGAAAGGTCCGTATCAGAGTTCCACTACCCAGTGCATATCTCACTTCCCGCAATAGCCAAGCCTAACCAAACATAGCATAGCCGTATTCATTAAAAGGCCTTTGAAACGCTCGTTAGTAGGCAAAGATATTGTCAGTCCAAGGAGATTGGAAGCAGCTGCATGCGGCACGCTTGAAGATTAATAGATCCACGAAGGATAACGGCTGCCTTGAGAGGGGCCACTATGTTAGTTTGAATTGATATGTGTCACTTAAGCCTTAGACTACATCAATCTATCTAATATCTGACTTGACCTCTATAAACGCATACTTAACACTGAACTTATTAGTCTAAATAAATGCTCATGCGCATTGCCTGAATTCCAGCTTTTCATATGTACAAACATATTCCGTTTCATCTCACAAAACCTCCACCAACTTGACCCGTTTTCATTAGCGCATTCTCGTGTTGTGGGAGGGTTCTGCGAACTTCAGTCGAGTTCGTGGGCGCAGCTTTGAGAAGGGTCGACGGACTAAAACTGTATTCTTGGGCTAGCTTGGCAGAGGGCCAGCGAGTGCGGTGAGTTGGGCCGGGGAATGAATATCGGTGTTTGGATTAGAACCCGGCATGATGCCGGTGTTGGTTAGAGGCGCGACCACTGGGTGAGGCTCAGTCGCCCGCCAATCAGTTGTGTAGATCAAACACCGCGGCATTTGATTTGCCCGATCCAATAGGCGTTCGTCTCTTCGTCATCTTGGTTAGCTGCTGTGGCTCTCCAAGGTATCCACACACTTCTGCCATATGTTTTCTTGATCATTCAACTTACAAATGTCCACATTTTATCCTCTCCCGAGAAATAACAACAGCTGCATCCATGTCGCAAGCGCAAAACAGGATGTCAGGAAAGAAATTAAAAGTGCCGCCAATAAAAGTGGCGTGCGTACCCTGGTATGACTCTTGGAAAGCACAGTTTTATACAGCTCTGACAGCATACAGTCGTGTAGCAAGGATACGATGCGACGGAGGTGAAAGATGCCATAATGTGAGTGCCAACCAAAGATGCAAGACGCTTATAGGGGACGGTTGAAGTAAAAATCATCTGATAAAGCTTTCCAGTGTATTTCTCGCATGCGCGAGTGTTCCTATGTTGCCAGTAAACGAGGCGGTTCACGCAAAGCTCGTGTGAATCTGTCCAATGTTGACGTCCTCGGTATACCCCGATGCCCAAATCAAGCTGTGAGCTTTGCTGCAAACAACTGTGTGTTCCCTGGAGTGAGTAGTATGTATACGGTCGCCTAACAAAACCGAATAGGGTCAAATCTCCAACAAATCAATCACCTCATTGCCCCAGGTGCAGGACTGAAGCATCCGGACATTGTCCCGGCGCATTATCAAGGCGATGGCAAAAGACATGACGGCAGCGCGGCGAGTTCGAACGGAGGTGACGCTTTGAGAGTATATGGAAGTGCAGAAGCCATGTGAGTACCACGGCCAAGAGCATACGATTCACTAAAAGCCCTGACAAAGGTAGATTAAATGCATACTACACTCTCATTCACGCGTATTTCCCGATACTCCCTCCACCAGATGTACCCATCGAACCCGATCGTCCCATATACTGGCCATCCACAAAGGATTTCGATACTTTTCCGTATATTTCAAATTCTCCGCTGAGTCTGGCAATTTCAGCCGTATTAGCTCTCATTCCCCTACGACAAGATGGCCGATACGATGTGGCCGCATCCGCACCAGCACGAAGATTCCTGGCACACAAGTTTGCACGAGCTGCCCTGGAGCGGGTAGAGGAAGACTCCGGGTATATTAACTATATCGCGCAATATCATTCTGGGACGCCAGATCAGCGGCAACCTATTTCACGCAAGCCATTCCACCCCCTGGCCCCTGTGGAAATCGAGGCCATTCTTGCTCTCATTGTCTTGAGCAATTACGAACATACCCAGCGTGGAAACCTGCTGAATATGGCCACCCGGGCTGGTCAAGCCTTGATTATGGCAAAAAGCTTATCTCTTCATCGCTTAGGGCTTGAGCAAGACAAATTTTCTCAGGCGAGGAGGCGGGCTTGGTGGATGACAGTAAGCACTCTCATATGGTGTACTCGATTTGGAAGCTCATTGATAAGTACTTTTGCGCTCATTTATGTTCCATCGTCCGACAAAGCGTAGGTGTTTGAATGGGCTCATTTATTCGATATCAATTTGGTAACCATTGAAATATAGGCATCCATAACCGTAGGTGACGACAGCGATTTCACAACTCCATACCCCAGACTAGAGTCCGATCCGGAGGTCAGCTATCTATCCCTTCCTCTGTCTATGGCTTTCGTTCTGACATAATAGGCTTGGTCAATATTTATTGAATCGCTGCGCATCTCGGTCGCCAGTGTCCAGTTCACAGTCCGCCATGGAACTTGCATGAAGCCCCAGATGGACGTGTCAACAGTACATGAACAGATGGAGAAGCTTGACAAATGGGTAGTGCATACTACCGTGAAAGCGGAGATTACACCTCCAATTTCACCTATTGCAGAGCTAGACCCAGTGGTTTATGAGGTATTTACTGCTCATGTTATGAGATACTTATCTCGAATCAGACTTTCTAGGTTTGTATACTCCATTTTCGCAAGAGAGCACGCGTGAGGCCTGAACACTAATCTTTAATATCACATATATAGTGCGAGGATAAGACTCCATCGATATCAAGCGTTCGCAGACGTTCCTCTTTTCGTCAATAACTATTGTGATCTTGCTCCTGTTGATGATTTTAACCTTTTGGGCAAGATGGCAGAGGCCATACCAGCAAATGCCAGCACTACATTCACTTGTGACCGATCAGCTGGAATATGTGTAGAATCCGCCCTGGCTGTTGCTCGACAGCTGCGGAGTTTACCCGCCCCAACCTCCATTAACTCTAATGGGATGCTTCCTTTAACAATGCCCACATGCTCATGTTGCGCCATGCAGGCGATCTATGCTCTCTTAATGCAGCTTTTCAAGATCCGTGCTATGAGTCAGATATCTTCCACGCTGGCTGGCAGCCCAGCATGCACAGATCGTCTCATGGAGGAGCTGCGCCACGGTTTGAAGGGTATCATCGAGGCAATGTCAGACTTTGCAAATTCCTTCGAAGCCATTGGCGGCATGAGAGGTTAGTAGTTCGACTGAAGCATTATAATGAGCTCCTTTTTCCTCTCTCTATTACTCTTAGTTCTACTGCTAACCAATATTATAGATGAAGTTGAGACTGCCTTTCAAGTGGCATTTCAATGATTATATTCGAGCTCTAGAGGAAACTTTACTTCCAATTTAGGATAGCACGCATAATTTTCAGCAAGACAATGCCTCTATTTACGCTGACCGTGTGGTTAAGACTTCGTCCTTGAAGAGGCGATTATGGTTGTTGACTTGCTACACTATAGCCCCGGTTTGAACCCAGTTGAATACATTTATACTCTGCTACAACGCAGGCTTTGTCAAATGTTCCCTTATCTCTTATACTAAGTAAGAGTATAATGGTGTTTCATAAGTATTTATTTTGTATATAAGTCATTCTCCTATTTTCTAATATTATTTTCATTTTTAATCAAAAATATATTTCCAAGGGTCAGTGCGACCAGGGTGGATATAGGAGATAGAAGATAGTTATTCGTTTATTGTAAGACTTCAGCGCGGCGAGTGTTACTCGAACGCTCGCCCTGCTGCTAAGTAACCATCTCGCTCCTCCTAAACCACATGGTCACGTGGAGTCAGCTCCAACCACTGTGGGGAGTGGTTGCCGAGGGCTCGCTGAGACAGTCGGCATAGGTGTGAGCTAAAAAGGTACATTGACATGGTTTAATGGCAACAACTGGTACCGATGGGAATTTCCTAGTAATCGCATATTTAAAAAAGATTAAACACCTTATTTAACAAGAGGTATAGTCTGAGTCTAATGTAGCCAGAGTACGGTCATTGGTTTTTGGAATGCCTAAGCTATCTACGAAACCGTCAACGACGCGACTCGATTCCCGACCCAAGTAAAAAGTAATTATCAATGAACCTATTTAATGACAACGTACAAGTAACGTAATCTTCACGGCCTTTTACAGATTTCTTACCAAGGAAAAGGCAAGTAAAAGCCTATTTAGAAAGTCGCTTAAAGTTGAAGCTCATACGTGCCTCAACAAGGGAGCTATGGTGGGCGGTTTGGGCGGTGGTGGGCTTATTCAACAAAAATGGTCGGTTCTAATAGGTTAGGTTACTTTAGCCGTCGTACACCCGGTCTATGCGAGCCAATAGCTCTGCAAGGCACAAGTGTGCTCTTGCAACACCCCCGCCAGACCGCTCTCCTCATCGCTGCAGGAAGCCATGCTCAATTTCTCGTCGTGTCTTGTCATTGTTCTTGATTCATCTTCTTCCTGTCCATCGCCATCCCGTAGCTAGGAGGCGTTGGTCTTCATTATTGGCTGGAACTCGTTGACAATGGAGGCCCGATCTGCTTGGGGATGGCCCTCGAGGGGTCCAAATCTGGGTCCGCGAACCAGTAAAGTTCATGGTGCTAAACTGGCTAGCCCAAGCTAACTGCGGCCAACAGACACATCGCAAAGCTCAATCAATTCCCATGCGCAATCAATCGTCGATGATGGCCAATGTTTCCCCGAGACGAGTGATGCTCACTTATCCAATACGTCATCGCATTTCAATTCCCAATATCACACGACCATGTCGGAACCTGTGCAGGTCGACCCTTTGGCATGCAAGAAGCCAATGCTTAAAGGTAGTGATACCCCCCATTACTGTCCCTATCCTGCTTGCAACCGGTCAAAGCGAGGCGTCGGGTTTAGATTACGAAAAGATCTCCAACGGCACTTCAGTGTCTGCAATTTTCACAAAGAAAACCCAGAAGAGAGAGAGTTGCCGCCTACCAAACACTCTGGAGAGGCACCGCTGTTTTACAGGCCAATCGAAGTCGTTCATGACCCAGAGAACCACTCATCTTCATACCTTCCCAAACTTGAAGCCAACTTTATGCGAGATTTCAATTGTTGTAGCAAGATTCTACCTACTCTTGCCGATCTCCTACGGCATTACGAAGACGCTCACACTGGCACTTCACCGAGTCCCAACATCGCCCAGGATGACGCCTCCTCGCAATTTTCTCAAATGGGCATCCGAAGTGCACCCAAGATGCCTGACTCTCGGGCGAACTCAGTAACTACAGGCCGGGAGAATGGCCAGTCTGTCGCTCAACTCAAGCAGCAAATCCAGTCCCCTAGGTCGACCATACAGATCACAGGCAGACAACAGAATGTGGGTGTCAGCGATACGCAGAATGATGAGTACAGCCATGCGGCCAAGCAGGCTAAGAAGTATCCAACTACCAACATTAATCCCTCCAAGTCTAATCCTTCCGACGCTCCTAAGTTTAGCATGGACCAATATCCCTTGAGTCCCCCGCTCTGCGGTATGTGTTTCATCCTTTGCCACTTCAAACTCACCTAACATTTGCCAGGTCATCCCACACTCTCCCCTCGACCTGTTAGCGATCCCTTCCAGCCAGGAGTGATGCCGAAGCCGCTCTGGTGGGAACAGAGAATACCGCAGAACATGGCTCAAAACCCGCGCTCCAACACGCTCTCTGTGGCCAACCTCCCAATTGATTTTTCTGAGGAGGAGCTCAAGGCGTTGTTTTCGAGGCAACCAGGCTATGAGCGGCTTTGCTTTCGCACTAATCGGAATGGCCCAATATGTTTTGTCGAATTTGAAGCCGTCTCCTTTGCAACCAAGGCCCTGTTCGATCTTAACGGACAACCTTTGCACAATAGCGTCAACGGTGGTATCCGACTCAGCTTTTCCAAAAATCCTCTTGGGGTCGAATTGGGACAGGGACCTGGTCAAGACAGTGCGTCCGCTCTCAGCAGAACGACTGGAATGGGGCCTGGAGCTACTAAGAAGCCCACGATGGCAAATGATCCGCCTCTGGAATCTTTAACGCCCCTTAGTCTCAGGTCTAGACGAACCGAATTCACCGAGTCTGATAACTCACTTACTCAGATTTTTAATGAGAATCATTATTCGCCAAGTACTGGGCGTGATGATTTTCGGCATCAGGGCAGTTATCACGGCCTAGACGACAGCGTGAATCATCAATCCGCTTTGAATATTGGTGAATTTAGTAAGCCTTACGGCTTAAGTATGACTCAGCTGGTTGAGGATAATATCGGGAAGCATGGCGCTACTGTTCTTGATTTGGAACCAGGGTCAGTCATAGACTCTGGGTATGGGTCGATATCTCGAGGAAAGCTTACTATGAAGGCTACAGAGTCATCCAGGCTCCCTAGTGACTCAGTAAATGATACCCCGGCAAAGCAACAGCCCGACGATAACATCACCTGTTATACTGGCTCCACTGTGGGTGGTCAGTTCGCCCAAGAATACATCGAAGAACTTGCTGAAGATATCTACAACCACATTCAGCGAGATATGAGTAGGAAGGAATGGAAGGCTATTTCCAAAAATGCGTTGAAATTCCTCAAGGCCTTTGCAATCAAAATCGGGCACAATGCCAATACCCCGACGCACAGAAAGGTCATGCAGTTTGTGCACAAACACTGCGGGTAAGTTTCGGTGACAACGAAGCACCACAATGTTCTTACGAAATTACCAGGGCCATCGTTGCCGGTATCGAAACTCTGTTTTCTGGTGAAGATGACGCACCCAAAATTAAGAGAGATAGCTCAGACAACATGTCAGTGCTTGAAAAGATGGCACTGTGGACCTGGAAAAGTGATTCTCGACCAGTAGCAGAAAACGATTGCCTTTTTGAAGGAGTTCCTGACGACAATGACAATGACATAGATGCGACAGATATATCTATTTACAGGAACGTCATAACTGCCAGCCCATCATACGGGTGGCTGCTAGGCAACTTGAGGAAAGAATTGCTCATCGCTGTTCAAGGTCTAGAATCGGAAGCACTTGGCGAAAGTATCAAGGAGAAGATATTGAATCAACTTCCTTCAGGCGTCATTAGCAAGCACACACCACCTTTGTTATATGACATGACCTTTGAGCTTCTTGGGGATCCAATGGTATTCTCACATCAGCTCAGCCAGGAATTGCAGCCAGAGAACGCGCTCTCAAACACTATCACTTTCATGAGCAGTTCTAAAGGCTCACACGCTACTACAGCATTAGATTATTTGCGATTTATGTGGCCATCAAGTGGAGAGCACCTTGGTCGCATGCTACAACAGTTTCGCAGCCTCATGAGAGGGCTTCGAGTAGTTGGTAAAGTTCCTGTATTACATTCGCAAGTCCCCAACATGATGACTGACATGCGTTCTAGAGCGCCTGTCCGATGGGACTGAGCTTTCAGCTTACGTTGAGAGCAATAGATTGAAGGTCACGGTTTGCAGTCCTGCTTATTCAGTCGCTGAGCTCGGTGAACAACTGGCGTGGCTAGGTGCAGCCCTACAGCTTCCACTAAATGAACAGCTGACGTCTTGCACACCATACATCGTTGGTCATGTTTCAAAAGATGAAGATTGGAGCCACCCTGTCTCGACCAGAAGGCGAGCTCACTGCACCATCGGATTCAAACTTGAGCCTATGTCCCACAAATCTTGCACCGATGGTATCGATTGGCGTAGGATTCTCGGAGATCGCGTCATTGTGAAAGGATTTCATATCCCTCGAACAGCAATCTCATGTTGGGGTTTTGATACCTCCTTCAATATTTTGAGACAGCTAACTGGAGGAGGTAATATCATGCAAACTCACAAGGGGGTTTTCCTCCATGGTTCACGATGTCTACTAGTACTCCTTAAGGAGATCAACGAAGCCTTCGTCTGGAGACTTCTCGATCACAATGCGGCAAACGTAATCAATGAGCCCGAATTCAAGGATAATTCCCCGTGGGATTCGTCCATTTCCCACATGGAAGCATCTAGGCATTTTGTAACGACCTGCGCCAGCCCATCTTGCTCTTCAGGTAAGCGCGGGCACTATATAACCAAGTTCATACAAGATAGTGCTAACTCTTCCCTTCTTAATATTAGCCTCCCATGGCACTCGCAATGAATCTCAAAATCAGCAATTGGCAAATCCGATATGTCAAGAATCCGATTCCATCTCTAGCGATGAGACAACGACAACATCAGGGGTGCAATACCGGCTTCCAGATAATACTGGCTGCACTATGCAAGAATCATTTGTTCGATCGCGAAGCCCTGGGTCTTTGGATCGTTGGCTGGACGATGAGCGCCAATTCTCCCACCCTTCAAGTTATCAGAACGCTCAACGGGGAGTATGGAGTGAAGAGTCTATTTCCCAATCACATTCGGAGATCGTCGCCACAACTATTTCCTCTGAGGATGCGATAGATTCTGATATGTTGTCAATATCGGATCAATCTGTACACCTTGACCCATTTGGATTAGGATCTGATGCATTTGAGATACTCACCAGGGTACTCCATAAACTGTTAGAAGAGTGGCATGCGATACGAAACTACCAGGAATCTCCAGAAAGAAGCAGCCATACACCCACGCAATCACAGATTCCAAGTTCTGCCGCATTCTCATCAACGAGTCGCTTACGTGGTTGTCAAAAAAGATCTCGAGCTTTGGGAATGGATGGCAACTCTGAGGAGGATGTTCAGACCCGGACGAAGAAAAGAAGGGTAGACAGCCCCGCACGAAAGTGTTTGGCTTGCCCTTTCTGGAAGAAGAATCCTAGCAGATATCGCGACTGCTTTCCCAGAAAGCTATCGCGCATAAGGGATGTGAAACAGCATATTTCCAGAAAACACACGCCTGCCTTCTATTGCGAGAGATGCTTTGAGCTTTTCGAGAACGGGGAAATCCACAGAATGCATGTCATGGCCAACGAACGCTGTCCGGCCAAACTTTACGGGAAAGTGGACGGCGTCTCCCATGAGCAACGGAAAGCTCTAAGCAGTAAGTCCAAGCCAGGGCATACTGAGCCACAGCAGTGGTATGCCATATGGCAGGTGTTGTTCCCCGATTTGCCAAAACCTGACTCACCGTATATGGACTTTGAACTATCACAAGATTTCTGTGAATGGGTCGAGTTCTGTCAAAGGCGTGGCCCCAGTATTGTCGCCGAGGAGGTGAATGGCCGATTTGATGAAATGGCGTTATTACCTGAGTCTGAGCGTTCTTTACAAATACGCCATATTGTTGAACATGGATTCCAGTCGGCCTTTAGACAATTTCAATGTCCAAGCGTCTCCACTCCTTCTTCCGTACCTCGGGAACAATCCTCGACGAACTACGGCAGCCAATCAACCCTAGGAAGTTCATCAAACAGCGATTTTCTTGAGAATATTTCGACGGCATTTGTGTATGACGGACCAGAATTGTCTCAAGCTGATCAGGGGGAGACAGAGTCAGGAGATTCAGCTCCAATCTCGAGATCTCTTCAAGGAATACCTGGCGTGCAGCAACCTCTCACCTCGCCAGAGGCCACCGCAACACTAATAGGCGAAAATAGTTTGGGGCTTCTTGGAGGTTCCGGGCAGAATCCAAATGGCCTAACGGAAAGCCTAGGCGTTGAAAATTGGATAAACTGGGGCAATGATAGCAATTGGCAGGATTTCTTGTCTACTCTTGGCTCGGTTGAGTTCAATTCCACCCAGCCTGGTCAATAAATGATCCCATGTCACAGATGCCCCGAGGGTTCGCTGACTGCTCCCATCCTTGTTAAGAGCTATTCCCCCATGTGACTTGGGGGTCAGGGGAAAGTTAATTACTTAGTAATATAGTATGCAGTGAAGAAATGCTTTTCAAGTTAAAGTCTTGTAGAATAATAATACTTATTTTAATATCTTAACTTGACTTGAATTATATAATCCTTCAGATTGATTGCCATAGCTTATAATGACTTCGTTCTGATTTTTAATAAGCCTGCTCTAAATTGTTAATAGATGATACCTTTATATATAATGTACTATAGTCCAATTTCATTAGTTTATACATACTTCCATATTACCATCAGAGCATGCGTTATTAGCTCCTGCTCACTTTCGTTGCAGCCCAACTAATGTTGCTTCTAAAGTTGTGGGTTGCCGAGAAGTAGATTGATGATGGCTTCATCTCTTCCATGAGCAGCTCAGCGAGTGCAACGATTCCAGGTGCCCCTCCAATCATGTAGCGTATCAGATACTTCCGCAAGGCCCGCTACCAACAGCCCTTGGACACTAATTAGCCACGTCGACGATATACCTAATAACTCAGCGAATTCCGACGAATATTGTGGACTCAGGGAGCGGGGAGAAGCTGCATAATCCTTCATGCCTTGCCTCTCTCTCGCCTCACTTTCCTCTTTATAAACTAAATTAAGTTGATATAGTGGGTAAATTAGGTATTTTGGGCATCTTTCCCGCCTGCTGACTCCATAATTTTTGTCTGGATTTGCAGTTATTACGGTATTACCATTTCAAACGTCCGGCCCAACGTCTGCGTGCTGATGAACGTAGCCATGATCGTGGCTACTTGCCTCCGAAGCGAGGACATGGATTTGTGCTCGGATCGGTGTAATAGAATGGATCGGTTGACCACGCGCCAAGACTTCACAGGCTAACAGTCTTAGCTCGGGTACATCCTCAGAAACTAATGGAGCTTTTATTCCGGCCACTGAACGGATCTTAAATTGCTACTGGATGGATGCTACCACCACTTGTCTTGTGCAATATGATCCCTACTAGCTCCAGCGGGGCTCTGTGGAGATGTCCAGAGTCTCCTGGTTTAACCGTTGAATCCGGGACTCCAACCTGACGGCCTATCGCGCGTGGATTTTCGTTATCCGTTGTTCGATGACCACCACTGAATCGATCCGGAATCTGGCTTGGTGGAGCCCTGCATTAGCCACGCGGAGCAAGCGTCGCCGCTATCTAATTGGGTGAGCACACTGGTGACGTCGAGTTGCCCAGTGGTTGAACGAAGGGGTAGAACTGCAACGACGGTTTACATTACTACTTCATCTCCCACGACCATCATTCTGTGTACAAAATGGTTGAATTTGCTTCTCCTGCGCTCCGCCAGCAACCACCATCGGATACAGAGCGTCAACGCATACGCGAACTGTCCAAGTACCTAGCTGCCACCCTCCCTGCATGAGCTGCTAATTAGTGACAAACTCAACAGATATTACTGCGCGATCAATCGCCTTCCTACGCTGCCTGCAATTCCTCATATATCTCCCCAAGACGATACACCATCACTCTCGCCAGACATCACCCTGAACGCCCTGACTCAGCTGGCCGTATATCGCTTCGCATGTGATCGGTCGTTCGTCTCTCTCATTGATGACCAGAATCAACACATTGTCGCCGAGGCGACCGCGTCTATTTCCTTGCGGGACAAGAGAAAGCACCGCCCGAACGATGGCATTTACCTGGGCGTCTCGACTCTGGATCTCGTCTTCGGCGTTTGTCCGGATGCGGTCAAGCTATTTACGGGTCAACCTACCCCAATCTTGCAGAATACAGTTAACATGACCGCCGATCAGACTCGCTTCATCGTGCGAGACTTCTCACTAGAAGAACATTTTAAAGACCGCCCATATGTCAGACATTGGCCGTATTTCCGTTTCTACGCCGAAGTACCCATCTACAGTGCGTCTGGGTATATTCTTGGAAGCTTCTGTATTGTCGACAACAAGCCACGCCAAGAATTTGGCGATGAGGACGTGGCTGCGCTGCAGGAAATTTCTGATTCAATTTCCCAGCATATCGAAAACGTTCGGATAGTGCACTACCATCAGAGATCTGATCGCCTCATTCAAGGACTGACAACATTCGTCAAGGGCCGCTCAGATGATGGCTTGTTCGCCACTGATGGCAATAGCATAGGACCGCCGTCGACTAGCATCTCAGACCTCTTGAGCCATCGGCAGTCACCAGTGGATGGGCTAGGCATGAAAGAACTATCGCTCTCAACCGAGTTGACTGCGGGAGTATCGCCTTCATTATCGGGTCCCACGCCTTCAGAGCTCACGGAAGTGACGTCTATCTCGTCCCAGTCTCATGAATATAAGCCACAACAATTGGAAACCAGTATACGCGCCAAGCCGAAGCCACCCGTGCCTGTCCAGGGCAAGATCGAGGACGAGGAAGAGGCGCATATTGCCACCGTTCCGGCAGTTGCTGTAACGGAGAGCATTACCACCTCAAAACGCATTGCTTCCATCTTTTCTTCCGCCAGCGCCTTGCTAATGGAATCCATGGACCTGGACGGTGTTTTATTTCTCGACGCTTCCCGATGTAATTCAGGAATGTCAGTCTCCACTTGCGGCTCTATACTCGATGCGTGATATTAACCTCACAGCAGTGTGCATTCGACTAACTCGCCAAAGTGGGAGCCATACCCTAAAACGGCAGATGTCGAGTTTCAAGGCTATTCGTCGTCGTATCTTCCGAACCTGCTCCCTCAAGAGACATTGTGCGATAATCTGGGATTTGCACTCAGAACCGATCAGGGGACAAAACTCAGTGATGTCTCGGACTATGCAGTACAGGAGTCGCTGCTGCAGGATTTAGTCGCTGCCTTTCCAAATGGGCAGGTAATTGACCTTGACGATGCTTCAATATGTACAGACCGCACCGCATTGGACCCGAGACATGAAGATGGGCCTCGCAGCCAGTCCTCCGGGGTAGCCCGCGAGCCTTTGCTACATGATGGAAGCTTATCTCGGAAGACCATGGCGCGTCTACTGTACCATTTCTCAGAGGTGAAATCCCTGATTTTCCTTCCCTTGTGGGACTGGGATAAGGCACAATGGCTGGCGGGCACGTTTCTCTGGACGCGGGATCAAGAGCGGGCATTAGGACTTGAAGAGCTCCATTACTTCAAAGTCTTTGGCGATTCTATCATTTCGGAGGTGGCTAGGGTGAGCTGGTCGACCCAAGAACAGGCAAAGTCGACATTCATCTCCTCTCTTAGTCATGAGCTTCGGTCGCCGTTGCATGGCATGCTTGGCAGTACGGAGCTGCTGTCTGGAACCCCTCTACGAGCTGACCAGGAGGACATGGTAAAAATAATCGAGACCTGCGGTCTAACTCTTTTGGATACCATGAACCATTTGTCAGTGCGCGCCGGAACCAGGTCCAATCTTGGAAATGCACTAATAGTTACTCATCCACAGGCTAGACTTCACCAAGATTAACAACTTAACCCTTAAAGACCGAAAAAATAATCCCGAAGAGGCCTCTGTCTCGAGGTTAGTGAGCGTCTTCGAACTTGATGCCTTACTAGAGGAGGTGGTTAGCACCATGTTCCTGGGGAACCTTCATTCAGCAGAGCCGTCACAGAACATGGGTGTCTCAAGTGCGCAGAGCGATTACAAGGTAACCTCGGGCGGAGATAGCTTGTCTGTCGTCCTACGGATTGGACTCGACAATGAATGGAAAGTGCAATCAAACACGGGTGCTTGGCGGAGGATTATTATGAATGTCCTTGGCAATGCACTAAAGTTTACCAAGACAGGTTTCGTCGAAGTCTCATTATCTAAAGTCAACAATCCGTCGCAGTCAGGCCAGTCTATTGCTCATTTGTCCGTCACCGATAGTGGACGGGGAATGTCGCCAGATTTCTTGCGAAACAAACTGTTTGCTCCTTTCGCTCAAGAGGATTATCTGTCAGAAGGAGTCGGTCTGGGCTTGACCGTCGTGCGGCAGCTCGTTATGCTCCTCGAGGGTTCTATCGATATTAGGAGCGAGCTTGGCGTTGGAACACAGGTCGATATCTTTGTCCCGGTGAAGTCTCAGACGGCGTTGGCTCGGGAACTCGACATCGCTGAAGCAAAGGTCCAAACTCGACCAACCAGGTTCTGCCTCATTGGATTTCACGCATATTCCGACCTCTCGGAAGCGCCGACGGGGACGTTGGGTAGCGAAGCAAAACGCCGACTCTGTATACAAAGCTTCTTTACAGATTTGGTGACTAGTCAGCCTGGCTGGAGTGTGTCATTCGCTGAGAGTCTTGAAAGTGCGTCTGGGGACGTTGCTGTCATTGAAGAGCCAGCATTACATCACCAGTCTAACAAGGGATCACCGAATCCTATTGCTGATACGAAGTTCACTTGTTTCATTCTTCTGGGGAAGACTGTCTCAGCTGCTGCCGTGGCTGACCTCGCAAGCAGAGCTCATGTTTACCATATAACCCAGCCGTATGTATTATTTAGGCTTTCATTTTTTTATATTCTATTGGATAACTAACATTCACAATAGCTTCTGCCCTCGAAAAACGCTTGACGCCTTCAAAAGAGTATCAGAATGCAATATTCGACCAATGCAACAACCCATTCACCCTCCTTCTGCCTCAACAGCTGCATCAGATGCTGACAAGCAGACTAATGGATCGAAAAAAACGGAGCCTTCTATGGAGCCCAACAAGACTGTGGGGAGCTTCTCTAGTAACCGTATCAATCAAAGGCGAAACGAGTCAATGAGTGACAAAATTTTGCATGTCCTTATAGTAGATGATAACACAATCAATGTCAAGGTAATTCCACGGGTAAATCGTTTTTAGAAAAGTTGATTTTGACCGCTCTAGGTTATGTCGACCTTCATGCGCAAACTTGGCTGGACGTTTGATACTGCATCCGACGGTCTAATAGCACTTGAAAAGTATAAAGACTCTCCGACTTTGTTCAAAGCCGTGTTGATGGGTAAGTGTTCCTTTCTTCTTCCCATCTCCCCTCTGCTTCGTTAAGCTTCGGCTGATCTGGAGATGGAAAGATATTTCTATGCCCGTAATGGACGGCATAGCGGCGACGAGACATATCAGGACGTTTGAACAAGAGAGCTCATTAGCACCCGTGACAATCTTTGCCGTGACTGGTGTTGCGTCTGCCACCACTAGGCAACAGGCCCTGTCAGCGGGTGTCGATAATTATTTGATAAAGCCACTCTCTCTCCGACAACTCAAATCTGCATTGGAGGATACCCGACATCTGAGATAACAGGATGCGCCGACTGGCATAATGTTACTCCTCTGGGGGAAAGGCCCAAAAATAGGTATTCAGCGGTAGAAACTGTGCGCTGGGGACTTCCTTATTGCCTTACTTTGTGCGATCTAAACTGAGGATGGTGATTGAGAATAATGTAGAAAATATATGGCATCTAGTATTCCGATCACTTGGTATAGGTTTGGAAGGGATAGTTGGTGTCTCTAGGTCTCTTCCTAGGAAGCGGACCATACACTCATCTATAGCAATAGATGTGCCTGGAATATAGAAGATTGTAGCTTGTTGTATATGGTCAGACTAAGCTATAACCCAAATAAAGGTCCGGCCATAAATGCCTAATAGAGGCTTCCTTATTGATAGTTATATGGTTGAAAATGTAAAGGATCCGTGATAATAGGTGGAATCGATCGTATAACATACACTTAGTAATTAGATGAGAAGGACGTTGATCCCCTAAGCTAGAAGCCTTCTAATAGTCCTCGATCCGGGTTTCATTATATATTCGCATATAAATTAAGATTACAATTTATATATCGATTTCTACAACAGAGATTGGCTTCCAAGTCCGTAGCCATAACCGTGGTCTGATTACTCGGCAGCCATTTTCAACCTCTTAAAGTAAGTAACTAACCCATCTATTCGTGTAATTAGCCCAGCTTTCTACTAGTTAAATAGGTGGAAATTGCTGGAATGGCAACAGTGGCTCCTGGGGCAGGGCGGCTATCTCAAAGGACCGGACTGAAAGGCTGGCAGGCTCAAAGTGGAAGCCGCGGTCAGGATCCGGGTCATTGATTGGCCGGCCAGTATTATCGGCCGGCAGCTCACGGCAGCTGTCAGCGACCTAAATACAGCTATTGTCATCATGCACACTGACCGTTTGGCGGGAGGGTTGTTGGGTATCCATGAGGGCATAGAAAATGAATTGTATGAGAAATTGGGCGGGGTGGATTCCTCTGACTCTCCAGGTCACTCTAAGTACCTTAGCCGAAGTGGGAGCAACGTGAGGCTCGTGACCCAGCTGCTGTTGCCTTAACACAGTCAAAGGGATAAATGCAGACAACCTAAAAGTCCCCATCGAGAAGGCAAGGAAGTAGCCAAAACTCGACAAAGCCGCCGAGTAACATCTCGTCGCTCCCACTACTATTTTACTTTATTATCACTGGAGGTAAGCTACAAAAATAACACATGAATATAGCTTTAACGAACATTAAATAAAATTGTATTTCAGTCAATCCTAATATCTATTCCAGCACCTCCTTCTCTTCTCCCCGACTTGAACTTTTATGACTCCTTTCACTAGCCTGAGGCTGCAGATCTAAAAGTGGAGGAAGTATACGTACAGACGGCATAGACGATTCACCCTCAGACGAACTTTCAAGAGCTGAAGAAAGAGACATCAGGCGGCTCCGCAGTGCGTTGTTTTCCTGCAAGAGACATTCATTCCTCTGCTCTAACCTCCTTATATCCACCGTTGTTCTTTTCAGGATCACCACCCTGCTAAGTTTGTGCTGCCGCTTGGAGCCTAATACAGCTGACTCTGAGAATGCTTTCTCTCGCTCATCAACATCGCTATCCGTTTCGTCCGTGTCTTGTCGAGTGAATTCTGTGGAAGGAGGAAGGTATCTTTGAAGTACTGCAAACTTTTCGTTTAAGTCCTCCGGGTAAAGGTTCTCGAGGGATGCTGCTCCTTCAGATAGGTTGCTATGCGTGGTTTGATCAAGGTCTGAAGGAAATGGCGATGGCGATAACGGATAAGGTGGCGGTCAGCAGTTATCGGATATTTCTGGCCTATTTGGAGAGCAAGCTGAGAAACCTTCAAGTGATGATGATTTATTGATTCATGAGGGAGCGGCGGGACCAGGTTTGGGCCTATCGTTATCTATTCTCAGCTTTTTTGACGAATAAGCAGGTTCCATTAGATAAGGGAGCTTCGTTGATGAGCGCTATAGGGTCCTGGTAACTAGGGTAAGAGATGATGTTTTAACCGTGAGTATATTGACCTCTGATGGGAATGTGGAGCTTAAAGGTCTTGTTCGGTAAATACTATTTTACTAATTGTGTTGAAATGGGCTGAATCTCACATGCCGAAACATAAACCTTAAAGAGTGTTGGCTAGGCTTTCACTCTCCTAGAACAGCAACAGTTACTAGTTGATAAGTAAGGTGAGGGTCTTAAATATAGGTCTAGATGGTTCGCCTGTCCTTACCCGCCGCTGAAGATCAGCCCATTTATATTAATTATGGCCTGATTATGTAGTGGTCTGATTCTCATTCTGAGTTACCACCAAAATTCCCGAGACCTTCTAAAGGCTAGACACCACTACACCAACCAAAATAGCCGAATGACGTATTGTGGCTGTTTCGAGCCTCTCGTTAATGCTTAACAACTATGTTGTTGCTCGCAAAAGTTAATCAAAGAACTTTAATATAGAGAATTATCCATTAAAAAAACACATAAATCTAATATTAACATCAATAATTGAATTAATGATGATTAATGATATTTTATAAGACTTTATATAAATATTTTTAGCGGCTTTGCCTATATTTGGACATTTCTATAAGCTGGTATATAATATATAGGAGTTATATTTACTTACTATAGAAATAAATAGCAAACCACGCACAGGGTACTCTACAAGATTAAAAATACCCAAAATAACCTAAGGATACCTCCAGATACCCTAATTATTGTTCATACCAATCTTTTGCGCTTGAGAATAACTGGGCAGAGTCGAAATTAAGGCCGAGGTCCTGAAACGCCTGAGTCGTCCACGGGGTGACGACTGTATATAAGTATTGTGCAATTGGCACAAAATTAAGCCAACGGATCGATGATTGAGTCAAAGAGGATGAAAGATGCTTTTTTTCCTATCTACCCGGCTAGGCGGCTGCTTGTTTATTTACCCCTCCCGGAGACCTCAGGATTATTAAGCTCTGTAACTTCTGTTGTCTAGGTTACCTTTATGTATGATCCGGGTTATGCCGTACAACAAATGACATATATTTGTCCTCTCCTAAATATCGAACAAACAAACCCACTCCGTGCTATTTCGTTTCAATTCTGTAACCTGTATCCCAGACCTCGTTCACTAGGAAAAGAATTCGACATCTCTCTCAATAGGCCCTCCCTTTCCTGCTGGAGTTTTTCTCCCTCTTGTTCCAAAATCTGAATGTATTGTCTTGCTGCGTCTAGAATCTCGCCCCTACTAACTCCTTGGCTGTTATTACGTGCCTTGCTTGGCGTGTCACCGGACTCATTAAGGTCAGCAGAACTGCTCTCCTTGCTGTCAGTTTGTGAGACTAGGGGAATCGTGTCCAACAAGGTTGTGTATTGCGAGTTGAGTTTGTTGCGATACTGCTTCTCGACCCTGTTGTGACACTCCCGGGCGCGTTTCTGCGCAAGCACGATCTGGTGGTCTTCCGTTTGCGATATGCGTGATTGGGTCTTCTCACCAGAATTCTTTGACTTTCGGGATGCAGTCCGGAGTCTGCGTCTGCTTGCTTTGACGTCACTAAGTAAGCTCTTTGTTGACTCCCTTTCTTTCACCTGACCCTTGGCTGTAGATTCATCAGAGTTTTGTTGGGAGAATGCTGTGCGCATATAACTGGAAGTGGTTTGAATATCTTGGCAGAGGTCTAATGTAGGAAGAGCAGTATCATCCGCTAGGTGGTCTGTACTAAGATCCCAAGGAATACACCCCATCCTATCCATTGATGTATCCCCTACATCCATTAGGATTAACCTTAATAGGAAGTTGTGGGTTGTTTTGAAGTGACCTACAAATGTTTATAGATGTCTCTTCGTCTAGAATGGATGACAAGGTGTAACCAGATTCTGAAGGGGAGATGGTTGCGCTTTGGAAGGACGGCAGCATACAGCTCTTGAATGAATGTCGCTTGGTGTCCTCATTGTTATAGTTGCTGCTAAGTGATGCTTTTCTAGAATTATCACCAGATTCAGATATAGGTTTGACTAGTGCAGGTGGATCCGACGCTGCAACCTAGACATTGATGAGCGTGTGCTTCATGCTTAAAGATGACAATGCCTAATGGTTTATTCCAACGAATTGGCATAGCTCGCAGGAATTAGGTGTGTGGAGCCGGATGCAGTGGGAGGGAGTGATCTTAAGTCGATTATTAGATGATCCATGCTACCTACAGTTTTGCTTGTGCGATAGGATAGGATCAGGTCTAAAGGATCTATTGTGGCGTTCATTTTCGATGGGAGAGTGTAGTGTGGCCTTGATGGTGGATTTTGTGCTGTATGTCTAGAGACTGAGTGTTTTTGGGATAGCCTAGTAGAGGGAGAATAAGGATATTTAGGGACTTGGTAATTAAGTTGAAGTAGTGAACAATGTTGAGCATAAGATTCTCTAGTGACCCACTTTAGGGCAGCCTATGTTTGTTGCAAGTATGGGATTGTTAAGAAATATTCTGTAAGTCTAAAGTTACCTCTGTGTCATGGAATGAAAGTTGCCTCTCCTAAACCCTGATGGCCTTGATATAATGAGCTGGATTTCTACGTAATGCTGCCGTCATTTAGCATTTTTGCCACTATATTGCCTATTAGCTTCATGGAAGGCAGATTCTAAATGCAGACCCACTCCACCCCGATGAAGTTTTGGGTCGAGACCGGTCCAACGTTGATATGCGGCTAGGTCCAATTGCTGATAGAGCGACGGATCCCCCTTGTCTTGACTTACTCCGTAACTTTCTCTTTCCTACTTCTCCACGGGACGCAATCCACGCCCGTCAGTACGGAGTGTTGGTCAGGCCAGATATAGCCTTGACGGTAATACTACGGGATTAATGCCGAGAGAAAGTACTACGTCTATAACGCGCGTATTAGTTTTGTCACGGATCTAGGCACGCATAAAATCACGATACAATCAGTTACTTGTTCATGTCTAACTAAGCAGCTATTTGGGGGTCTTTATAGAATGCACACTCCTCCTGTGATCCATTTACTCGGCCAATCCTAGCCGCGGGTGTCTGGGGCTCTAGTATGTGCACTCCGGCTGTCTGGATAACATGACTCGTATAGGTATTCCAATGTATTATTTCCTTAGGGGGCTTGCTCTACAACAAATTTATTACATATGTTAGATACGAGTCGTCACATTTAATTAGAGAGTCTCTCTTATATTAAGAAATTAATAAGTGAATTAATTAAGGATGCCCCTTAGCCCTCTCTTTTTCTATAAGCGGTTTTTTGTAAGGATGTGCCTTATATATTGATGTGTGGTGCAATTTTAGCACATTGTGCTAGAATTGGTTGATCTTTTTGGGCTTTGCCTAAGGGGTCTATTGCACGGAAAGTCACACCACGC
>CAKNEU010000196.1:0-48815 GCA_930272665.1 Mariannaea elegans | reverse complement strand
TAAATACTATAATATAATAATTAGCATAATATAACTTTCTATATAATAAACCCCTTAGGCAAAGCCTAGAAAGATTAACTAATTTTAATACAATATGCTAAAATTGCACTATATATTAATTATATAAGGCACATCCTTATATATAATAGCTACTTAAGATAGAAAATTAATTTTACTTTAGTATAAAGTAAAGAAATCCAAACTAAAAAAAAAGAGAAAGGTAATTTATAATCTAAATAAATAATTTACTAAGGTTCTAAATATTATAAAAAAGTGCAAATTAATATATAAGCTTCTAAATCTACCCATAACATTAGTAAAGGTTAAGAAAATAAAAAAATAAAAGATATATGCTTAAAATGGCAGCTAGAAATTACAGAAATGCCTTAATTGAGGTTTTCTTAGCGTAGCGTTATTATTTAATTGAGAGTGTTTATGATAGTTAAACTCAATAATATGCCAATTTTTGTAGCCAGGTGAGAGAGGTGGCCAGCTAACCCAGTGGGGGGGCTTGCCTAGTGGGTCTGCATTTCATTGCTGCCCGCCTGTCCGGTAGGAAAGGTGGCAACATTACCCGTAACCGCGTCGCATGCGTAACCGACTCAAAAACAGTCACTTTAACGCAATTCTGACAATCTAAGCCCGAAAATAAAAACAAGAACACAATTAGATAGCTAAGGTTCAAATTTACTTGAAAATATCAAAATCGCTCATTTTAAAGCCAAATTCGTGGTGTTTCGGTTGAGTGTTGCCCGTGCCTAGAGACGGCGCCGCGACTTCGGCACAGCAATTTGTACGTGCCCAAGGCCGAATAGATGCCCCACCAGCTTCAGCATCAGAATAACGATTAGGTGCCCTAGTGCCCTATTATAACCAAATCCTCCGTAATTTACAGCCTGTATTTCTTCCTCATCTCTCTTATCAACTGAACTATTATTTAGAAGGGCAAAAGCAGCTTTAAGAGAAAGCCCCATTGAGGTAATTATAATAATCTCAACTTTATTGCTTTCATTATGATCCTCACCCAGTAAAGAGGGTAATTTAATTAAGAAAGCTACAGAGAAAAAACTATCTATTGTGCTGCCAGTCTCATCAGCCTCGTTATATGAGTTTTCTTGGTTGGGCATTGTAGCTACTACAATCTCTTGCGGCAGTTGCTGCCGCCGCCACTTAATATACTTGGGATAGCTTGAAGGACTGTTTAGAATGTCAAATCTTTTTCCTTTTCTGATAGCAGCAAGCTGCCTTTTTGCCCTTCTAGGTGTTATAGCCTATTATACTAAAAGCTGCAGAAATAGGGGTTCTTCTGTGTCCCTGGCCCTATTATATAGTGGCTTTAATACAACTTCTGCCTTAACTGGCCACAGTCCTGATCTGTTAAAGCTGACACCTATATAACAGGCTCTAAAGGCAGCTTAATATAGTTGATTCCACTGGTTTAAGAAGTTATATCGACTGAGTTAAGTGCCCCCGGCTATTATAAAGTTATTAAGAACCCTCTGTTACTCTATCTTTAGATGCTGATAGACTCTAACATCTAGTGGCTATAAAATATTGCTTGCGTGAGCTGCATTCAATGAGCTTCAAGTGTGCTGTAGTAAGACGCCACTATTAAAATTCTTGGTTGTCGGACAGCTCCTGTTTCCTAGCTGTCCGGGGCGCTCATTCCAGTCGCGAGCGGAAAGCGGTTACTCCGACTGGACCGCGTGAGCCACTTTCCATTGGTGATAAAGATGTTCCGAGTGGGACTGGCTCGGCGCTGTTTGTACCCACATAACTATGGTCTTGGGTCACTGTATGACAAGCTTGGATCAGGTCGTCGTATCTAACCTCGCCGCCTCTCACATGACCCCGGTCGCAGGCTCAACACTTGAACAATATATGTATCACCAGGCCCATCCTCGCCTCTCGATGTGTACCCTTGACTTGCTCCCTCCTCAACACGAATATCCGATTACTATCTCCGTCGTTATTAATACCCAACGCGAAAGGCATTTTGGGAGGAATCTGCCAATGGCTAATAATATTATGCCCATTGTCGATGGCATTGATTCTAATAAGGCACAATTTGACACATAATACTGCTTGGATAAACAGCGATCCTCTTCGCGCCAAGGAATTGGCATGGGCATTTCAAGCACGGCGAGATGCGAATATCTAGGACTTAGGTATGAAGTACTCCAGATCGAGCCGCATCTGCCGTCACACGGACCAGCTGCACTCGGTGACTGCGTTGTCGTTCAGCTGGTCGTCAAAAAAGTCCCAAGGCATATCATCGACCTCTTGCCATCCCGCGTCTACCGTCGCCCACACATTGTGAAACATTGGAAACGTCTCAGACACATCAAAATCAGTCGGCTGCTCCGACGCCTGAGTGAGCGTCGGTTTCCATTCTGTGACGCCTAGGCCCACGCCCCCGCCCATGACGGGGCATCCAGACGTTCTGCTCCTTTGACTTGCTGTCGGTGGCTCACCAAGTGAGCTCAGCCGACGCCTGTACTTGGACTTTAGCACGCCGAGCACGGCGCGATTGGCCGCGAGGATGTCGTTTGAAGCAGTAGTAGTGGTATCCGCGTCACACGAGACCTTGGACAAAAATTGATCCAACTGAATTTCCGAGTTGGCCCACGCCCAGTCAAAGTCCGGGCATAGTGCGAGGGGGAACGACAGCCGAAACGACAGCGTGAGGACAACGATGAGCAGGGTCCAGTCGTTCAAGGTGAATGAAAGCAGCGACATGTCGTCTAATTCGCCCACGTAGTCCAGGAAGGCTCTGAGCTTCTTTGTGGCGCTGCAGACTTTGGATGTTGGTGGCGGGAAGCGGGTGACTTTAGCGGATAAAGGAGTCTTGGCTACTGGAAGGGCAAGTAAGCTCCCGACGTCGAGGTATATGTCGAGAAACATGGTCTGCAATCGAACGGGTTCTCTTTCTTTTACTTTGTGAGTGTCTACCACATAGGTCATACTGAACCAGCTTGAACGTACCGAAGGCAGTAGGCGAAATAGCTTGTATACTGTTCCGTACTTGTTGATACTGCTGCTTAAGCCCTGACAGGATGAGTTGGCTGTTCAGCACAGTCTGCTTTTCTCTCTCCTTGATGGCGTCGGATACATCGGAGCACAGAATAGATAGGCGGACCAATGCGGCGAGTACGTGGTCGCCCTCAACCTGAGCGCTCTGCTCCAAGATGTCGACGGCGGTGCCTGCCCAAGGGGGAAGGCGAGTACATAAAAATCTATCTCCCTTCCACACAACAATGTATCTAGAGGTGGGGATGGAAGTGTTAGAATTGTGCACATAATTAAAGAGGGAATCTTGGGTATAATGGCTCACGTGGAGACGAGATACACGTAGGCGAGATATGTTCGGGTCTTGTCGAGTTCCTCGTCTGTCACTCCCTGTCCCCACGGGTCAGGCGTGAGAAAATTTTCATCCAGACGAAGGTCATGGACTATATCCGCAGCCATTCGCATACAGTGAGCTAGCTGTGAGTTTCTGGGACTCAAGTGAAAGGGATACCTAGGAGCGTATGCGTGAGTTTGGAGAACGTTGCAGAATTCAAAGCCTCAAAAAGTCGACGACGTACCACGCGCAGTATATCAACAGGCCTTGTAGCAGTTGAAGACTTCTCTCTTCGCCAGAAACATACTTGAGGCCCAGGATCTTGAGGAACTCGTCGTCGTACAGCGAGTGTTTCTGCACCGCCCTCGACCCCGAGGCAACGGTTAAGATGGCCAGCAGAATGAAGGGCTTCGTGGCAGCCATGTGGCGGACGGTGGCATCGGCAGGCAAAACCACGAAGGGGAGGTACTCGAGCATGGAGCTGAAGGCGTCCAGGAGAGACTCGGCTGTAGCCATGTTGAATTGGGGCGTTCGCCAAATATCCGAGTCGGAGCGGGACTGGCTCGATGAGCTCGACGGACTAGCCGACTGACTCACCGTGGGCAACTTATCGATGAAGTCGACTTCATTAAGCACATTGTCGAACGCAGAGTCGTGCAATTCCCGCAGGTTTTCGAACCCATCTTCGGGGTGCGGTCTGGCGGGCATGAAGTAGTCAATGCTAAAGGTGCTAGTCTGACCTGGTGTCTGTGGTGATGGCTCCGTCTCTTTGGTGCTGAAAGATGGAGAAAACAAATATGTTAGAAAGTCTGACTTATTAAGAGGAAAAGAGTCGTCCTCAAATCATACACCATGGGGCATTTACCACAAAGTTTGCCGGTATCTGCGAGGCCGCGCCTTTGTCCGAGATACGCACTCCCTCCTCGAGGCAAGACATCTGATTAAAAAAAAAACTATAAGCATGAAGGAAACAAAACTACGGTTTTCTTTTTGATGATGTACTTACTTTCCGCACACGCCTGGCTGCTCACTGGGTTGGCACTTGGCCTTGGCGGCGCGACAGTACTCGCACGCCGTTGAATTTCGCTTCGAGTTTCGGTTGCGTCCCAGTGAGCTTCTATCCATTGGGAGTCTGGTATGGTCCGAGACCCGGGACAAGGATCGTCGATGAAGGAGTTGGCGGCGTGGGGCTTTTCCTTTTTTTCCTAGGGGGGGGCGATAGAGGTGTTGACGTCAAAGTTTGAAAAGTGAGGTTCTCGGTGAACTGTGAGAGAGAGACTCGGGCTATACTCGTTGGCGAGATGGCGGGACAATTAGTCCGGTCACATGGTTGCTTATAAATGACTGATGCTATATCCGGAACCAACACGGATATAACCCCTGCGGCGCCCGCCTCCGGAGACTATTCAAATCCGTCTTAATGGGAATTGTACAATCTTTGCTGGGTAGTCAGCTCGCTAGAATCACTGTTTCTTGTATTTTTTTTTATTCAGAGAGACAGATTAATACCGCCGTCAGTCATGTTGATTGATACCTTGCCTCCCTTGAAGGCGCTGTTAGTGAACTTCTCTAAACTTGTGACGGTCTCGCGATTGGGCGTCAAATTGAGTATGCATGCTACAGTCAATAATTATCGTGGGGGCTGTAACTGCCGTGATCCATCCATCTTCTGGTCTTTCGACTGAGATACAACTTGTCTAATGCATCCGGCTCGGACGCGGATCTAGCTGCGTTAAGCGGCTGTGTCAAACGCCCGAACCCAGAGTCTCGCACACTTCTTAAATTCGTATTCCTAATTAACAAAAGATTTTTTCCTTGTCTCTTGTCTGTATTTTTGCCACTCGTCTTGATATATAATTATCCACTCAAGGTCCAGTCAATTGGACATGATCCCATTGTGTTTGTTGAACACAGCTAGCCACCAGACGACGAATACAAACCGCCCTTTATCAGTAACGAGCCTGGGATACACAGAGAGACTCTTAAGGCACTTCTAGAGCCATGTCTACTGACGTCGAGTCTCGCGCTCAGAGCCCAGCGGGGAGCGAGCACAATGTGCCAGGCCTAGACAGTACGAGCCGAGAAAAGCCTGCGCCAGTCACAGGCCCGGATCTACCATTGATGGACCTCGAGAATGGCGTCGTCGGATGGGAAAGCCAAGACGATCCCGAAATGCCGCTCAATTGGCCCTTGTCCAAGAAATGGTGCTGCGCGGTCCTGCTTTCTCTCATGACCTTTATGACGCCCCTGTCGTCTTCCATCTTGGCCCCCGCCATCTCGAGCATCCAGAAGGAGTTCCACAGCACCAACGACATACTCGGCGCCTTTCCAGTCAGCATCTATCTTCTTGGCTACGCCGTCGGGCCGCTGCTCCTGGCGGGGCTGTCGGAACTCTACGGCCGCTATCCAGTCGTGACTGGCTCCAACGTATTCTTTTGCGCCTGGCACATTGGCTGCGCCCTCGCCCCGTCGCTCAACTCGCTCATCGGCTTCCGGTTTCTGGCTGGCGTCGGGGGAAGTGCCGTCATGACACTGGGCGGGGGCAACATCTCTGACTGCTTCCATGTGCACGAGCGAGGCCACGCCCTGTCCATCTGGTCCGTCGGCCTCATCGTCGGTCCATCTCTCGGTCCCATTATCGGTGCCTTCGTCGCCGAGACCATTGGCTGGCGCTGGGACGCCTGGATCGTCCTGATACCAAGCGCTGTCGTCGCCGTGCTCATGGCCATCTTTTGCCCCGAGAGCAATCACAAGGTCCTGATGGAACGCAAGGTAGCCAGGATGAAGCGAGAGCTCGGGCGAGAGGACCTCCGGAGCTGTTATGGCGGCTCTGGCCCAGGGTTGGCGAGGTCGAGAGTCTTGATCAATGGCATGATGCGTCCGTTGAAGATGATGGTTCTCTCGCCGATTGTGGTCGCTCTGTCGACTCACGTGGCCTTCCTGTACGGAACACTGTACGTGCTCTTCAACACCATCTCGACCGTGTTTCAGGGACAGTACGGATGGAGCCTCGGGGTCAGCGGGCTGGCCTACATTCCCTTGGGTCTTGGTTTCGGAGCTGGCTTGATATTGTTTGGTAATCTCTCAGACAAGACTATTGTGCGGCTGACGCGCAAAAACAACGGCCTGTTTCAGCCGGAGATGCGGCTGGTAGACTGCGTGTGGTACGCCTGCGTAGTGCCGACCAGCTTCTTCTGGTACGGATGGTCGGCCCAGTACAAGGTGCACTGGATTGTGCCCCTTATTGGACTCTTCCCATTCGGCGTCGGTATAGTCGGCATCTGGCAGCCCAGCCAGGCGTACCTGATAGACGCTTTCGGCTCTCAGTATGCAGCGAGCGCCCTGGCAGCCTTTGCCGTCCTGCGCAGCGTCGTGGCAGCGTTTCTCCCGCTAGCGAGCTCGTCCATGTTCAGCACGCTTGGTCTGGGCTGGGGCTGCAGCCTGCTTGGCTTCATCACCGTGGCCATGATTCCCACACCCGTCTTGATTGAGAGGCACGGGGCGTGGCTGAGGAGTAAGTATTTATTGAAAGGCTGAAAAGGGGAGGAGATTTGTTTGCCATGCGCTTGTGGTTGGTTCTTTTGTTCCGTCATAAAGGAGGCCCATCGGAGGGTGGAAGAGCAGAAGCAATTCTCCAAGGTTGTAGTTCGGATCAATCCTGGACAATAAACGGGTATCTAGAAACCAAGTATGGTAATAATGGCGTTGAGAATTTGAAAAAAATCAAGGTGATGGTCATCAGGAGCGTTAGAACTCGGGCGACGGGTACTAGTGCTCGACACCTCGACGGGAAACGAAAAATTGATAATAGAAATTGGGATGACGAGGCGGAGTAGGGAGCAGGTACACTGGTTTGTTGGCCTTCCATTCAGTCAAGATTGCGCAAAGAAGCTGGCTTAGTCTACCTTCCCAAGATGATGAATCAAGTCATCTAACTTCTGCCATTCCAGTTCCCATCATCCTGTGCTCTACTAGAAGGGGCCAGGATGAAGGCTGTGTTATGCCCAATTATTATAGCGTTTTTTCTCCCCTTTGATCTCGTATATGACATTAATTACACTGGCTTCTCCGTCTTTTCTCTGTCTGACTTCATTTGTTACATTGCATTAGCTTCTCCGTCTGTCTACCAGAACCAATTACTGCAGATGAACCCTGCTCTCGTTTGCAGACGACTTTAACTTCCAGTCATTGGCTAAAGAATAATATCTAAAAAAGATGAAGGTTGGTCACGTACTCTGTCGCACCCGCCTAAAGTACTTGTAAGAATTTGTAAATAAAGCTCTCTCCATCTCTCTTTTCCACTCTCCACCTCTCTTTTCCCCTCTCCATTTCTCTTTCACTCCACATCTTCACGTCGAACGTATTCTGAATTTCTCTTCCTTTGCAATATCAGCCAAAATGGAATTTGAGTGGCAGAGATATTAATTGATCAAAGCTTATCATTCAGCAGCACATTGATGTATTCTTCCAGTTTAGATACCCGGTGGGAACATTAAGTTTGCTGAAACTATACAGACAGCACCCAGTGAGATCCCGTACCAATGTATGGTCTTCACTAAACCAAAAAGCCGATCTCATTCCTATTTACCACTGGAAAAGCGCAACAAACGGTCATTTCTACTCAGCTGACCCAATATCCGCTGTCATTCTAGAAGCGGCAGGAGCGTACAGTAAGAATAGAATTGCATAGTACATCTATCCAAAGAGACAGGTTGATACAAAACCTCTACCTCTTACCCGCTGGTTCGATCTAGTCAGAGGAATTTATCGATACCCAGTTAGCGATGCAGGATTGCTACCTCCAGCACCAAAATGCAAACGAGAAGCTATCCTAGGCTATATACCCGTCCAGGACCGCGACGTCATTCCACAACCTGGCAACACTGCCATAGATCTCCCTATACAAGTACCCACCATATTCTTCACCTCTGACCCAGCATTTACAAACGGCCAACATTACCAGATCCATGAAGGGCACGAAACCGGCTACAAACGTGCGGGTGGTTGCGGGTTTCTTACAGCGCAGCAGGCCAGCCAGGTGCGCGGGCTGTACTGGATACCTATTCACCATGATATCTCCACATATCCAAACGAAAACGCTAGCACAATTATAGGCAGCCGCTTCATCAATATAAACACTACTAGCTCGCTGTGGCTGTCGAAGAACGAGATTGCACAGACGCTACCACACGAGATGCTGCATTGCGTGGGCTCCCAGCACCCACGGAGAAGAGATCCGCCCGATCCTAACGCGGATAAGCCATTTGACAATGGGGCATATTATGGATCAGTACCTTTGCAGGGGGAAATGTGTGTTTCAGGAAATCAGACTCTCACAGGCCTCGCGCAGAATTGCCCATGTCCGGGGTGAGAAAGAAGGTTTATCGTGATTTATGTGTGCGCATTGCGAGGTGAAAAGTGGGTAAGACGCTATCGACACTTTAATCAACTGAAATACTTTATTTTGAGGGGCATGGAGGCGTTATTAAGGTTATTAGTCAATCCGCTCGTGACTCGGTATTTGATAGGAAGAGAAATAATCTATTCTAAATACACTTATCCAGCACGACTGGTAAGATGATAGTACTTGCACACACTCTACAAGATGACGTTGTATCATGGTGCATTCCACACTTTTCATGCGTGCGCTCATCTCACTCCAGTTCTCGTAAAATCCACATGAGAACAGCTAACCATTTTCATACCGTTGTTCTTTTTGGCCGGGTTAGGTAAGTCTCTTCTAACTGGGACGCGGATAATTCCTTGGCAGTCACAGAACACACCTATTCTCTTCTTTTACAACCTTGACGTGCTACCAGAGTGGCTCCGTGGCAAGTTTGTGTGAGGTCAGGAATGAGGATGGGACTGGAATGGTGCACTCGACAGAATGATTGTCAGGCTGAGGCAAACGCCACCTCGGAACATCCATGCCAGTACACGATATTGATAAACAACAAGCCCGCCTTTGCAGTACTACCCTTTGTTCTTTCATATACACTGTCCACAATGGTGGCGCAGAAATGAAACCTTAGCTGTAACCTGAGGTGTCACGCTGCCAGCTCATACCTAAAGCACTGTACTCAATGCCACGTGATTGGGCGCGGGAAATTCGGCAAATATCAGATTTTCGTTTCGTGAAGAAGAAAGAAAGAAAAACGTATGGCTTTACCTATTGATTCAGCCACCCTCGTATTTTTCGGCCGTACGGTCGCAAACAATAAAAAATGCAGTAGCTCTTGTCAGCGTGGCAATAGCCTCTCACTACACGTCCTTGTTTGAACTAGGGTCTCAATTTGCCAAAGCAATTGAAGAGATATTGCTAAGAGTCAAACCTCACAATTAGGAGCATCGCGAGAGACTGACTGGTTCGGGTTGGGCCTCGAGGCTCGCCCCGAGCTTGCGCATCTAAGTTACTGCGTCGTAACTTTGGCAACATTAATCTAATTACACAACGGACTGGTCTGGCGCCGAAGTTCCAGGCCTGAATTCAGCATGGCCGGGTCCACAACAACGGGCGTAGCCCATGACACAAACAATATTATTTTAAAGTAGGACAACCGCATCGGTATTCAATTCCCAATGTATTTTTTATAATTTTCTTACACTAAATGTTGCAACTGGCAAAGCTACGGCTAGTTACGTGTCAAATTGACAGTGGATCAGACCTTGAATTTAACTATCTGGCTAGGTCAATCGAGACCTTATAGTTGGCAGCCAGCTGCCTGCAGCTGCTATTTATGTTCTTGTAACGCTACTGATATGGCTAGATGTTCGATCCCTTCATAATACCTTTTGATAATTGCAGCTGAATTCAGCCACTGTATCATAGCTGCTAACACAATCGTCATTGACACCAAATATCGCTGCTACCCTCTGTGTTTCAGCGATCAACCGACCTCGTATGACAACGATTTCGCCACATTGTGAAAGTAGTGGAGGCATTAGGTTAGCTGAAATGCGCATTCGTACATACTAGTGGAGGGTGTTAGCCTTTGATTGGAAATTTTTATGAGAATACAGGCTTGAGGCTGTCAACGTTCTAACCTCTAGAATCGAAGACTGACCGTGGTGTTAGAAGTCACGCTACAGCACCTTGAGGCTGTCAGCTACGATCCAACTCCATTTCGGCTTACTATCGGCTTTAACGAGCTGGAATGCGGCTGATGACTATATAAAGGTGCTCAGCTAAAGCATGTGATCGTATGCCTACCGCTACCTGCCGGGACTTATCCATTGAGATGTAGTCCATACTCAACACGGAAATCTAGAATAATCTGTTTAAAGTTCGGTGACTCGTAACTCTTCCTTTTAGAGATCCATCAGACCTCTACAGCTCATCGGCCATCTTGCGATGAATACCCCGCCCGTATAAGCCGCGTAATAGAAAAAGACAGCACAAAGCAGAAGGAACAGTGCATGCTTTTAGTATTACTCTCTCATTTTCTAACCAGGAAGCAGCTAGTTATCTTTCATCATAGTCTATCCAAGTCCAAGAAATATTGTTGCGTAGATAAGCTCATGAAATAAGATGATACAATATGTAGCTTGTAGTCTCAAGCTACTAGACAAGGGGGGGTGGGGGCATTATTTATTGAGAGCATACTCCCCTGATAATCGGTCTACTATGGTAAACACACGGTTGACTCATCCGTGCTAAAGGTTGCAGACTCCACCCATGTAGATATACCATGCATATGAATGGAACTTACATTCTTTCATCGAGAATTTAACAGAGAAAGGTTATGCTCCACAACAAATATAAAGGGTGTTAATTACCACAATTCACATGCCATCAGCTTGTCGAGATGCTAGGGAGGGGATGAAAGTTAGACGAAGCTTCTATTTAGACTTTTGATACTAAAGAATAACATAATGTAGCAGAAGTATTAAACCTAAAAAAAGCCTATAGTTAACCTTATCCTTATACTTGAAAGTTACCCCCGCTTGTAGGTAGGCTCTTCTTGGCATGGTGGACGGCACAAGATTGTAGCGTATGACACTCGGCACAAGAGACGTTATGGGACGGTGAAGGACGGACATACTCATTTCAATTTTTTGCTTACTATTATAAGATGAAATCACTACCGGTTAGGATCTGAAATATTTATTTCTCAATGCAACTTTCTTTCTTTCGATAACTACAGTAACCTTACTACCACTAGTACTCTGATTAATCCATATTGGCCATGGCTACCACAACTTCCTCTCCTGCAACCATAACCCTTCCAAAAGGCTTCAGAATTCAGTCGGTTGATGAAAAGCTCACTCCAAAGCCGACAGGCAGGGCTCAGGTGGCGGATGCCACTGCTTCTGCAACGTCATCGTTAGGAGTTCTTTCAAACTTCAGCGGAACGTTCGTTGGAAATGGTTTCAATACAATATGGCGCCCTAGCAGCGGGACGCAGAAGTTCGAAAATCCAGTCCCGCTCATCAACGGAAGTACCACCCCGGCGCCAAATCCACCAAACGAGAGTATCTTGCAACTCAATCTTACCACAGAAGAGTTAGCTTTCACCAAGAGCCTGGGCAGCGTGCCCAACCGTGGTCTGGGGCGCCAGAAAGACATCTCTCTCAGCGGCGTATCCTACGTACAGGTCGTCCGCGACGTGACCAATATCAATACTGGCAAGGCCGATGGTACACCCCAAGAAATTCACTTCGAACCAGGGCTTTGGATGCACGTACCGGCAACCAACAATGATGCCGCATCGCTGGCGCGCATGGGGGCTATTCCACACGGTACGACCATCAATGCCCAGTGCCTAGCGCCAACCACTACCACCCCCAAGGGAGGACCCACGGTTGAGGACTCCGTGGATATCACCCCGTTCCCCGTTGGCCAACCTAAACATCCGCTTGTCGATTTTTTTCCCGCCATGACAGTAAACAACAAAAATACCGCTCGGCTGCCGCAAGACCTTGAGAAATTCAGTAGTGAAGGAACTATTACCCAAGAGATATTAAATAATCCGAACCTGGTGCTTGTGAACGCCAACAAAGGAAAAACCATCCTTAACACAACCACTTTCGAAGTATCCACGGCTCCCTCTTTCCCAGCCGCTAGCGATAGCGATGGAATTTCTAACATCGCTTTCCTCGAGGGCAGGTCTGTAGAGTCGACTACAGGTTCGGCCACAGGGTTGAATGCAGACAAGAATGCAGATGCGGCACTAATGACATGCAAATTCTGGATCTCAACGGTGCAGCACGAGATTGAGGTGCCGAAATTTCAGCTAGGGGAGCCACCATTGAGGATTGCAGCCACTGCTCCCAATCCAGGCGCAGCGGTGCCAATCTTCGTAGTCAACCCACCCCGTGAGATCACCGAGCCCCGGAAGATTCTTGTCAACTCCATTCAGATCCAGTATTCTCAGGTAGTGAATCTCGATTTCTTCACATTGGCCTGGCCGCATGTCTCAGTGGCTACACTTGTCCCAGCAGGAGATCTACCAGTTCCAGATTCGGCCTTTGATTGAAGCTCGAGTCTCTTCCTCGTGCCCTACTACAGCAGTGCAAAGTATCCTCGCGTTCTGATTCTACATTAGTTAGTCCGAAATCACTCATTAAATAAAATCTGTTGCTACCAGTTATTCAAGTAAACCACGAATTGCTATCTTGAGAGAAATGAGAGATATTGACAGGGCTAACCAGTGCTTAACGTGGCTTATGTGTCCTGAGGGAGCGCAGATTGTGGAGCCGTGAGGGCAGTTCGATCGCGACTTTTCTGCCTCTCTAGATTGAATTCGGCTATAAACCCTGAAGTAGGTGCATTCGCGAGGCCAGATTCACGTGGATATAATCATGTTGGCTTTTCGGGCTTATGACTAGTGCCTCTAGGTGATGAAAGTGTAGATAGTGTTTTTCTAATACTAGTATAACACACACCCCCCCCTCTTCTGAGTCTCTGCTTCAGCTCCATCATCTGTGTTTGTCCCAGAAGCATTTTGGACACAACCGTCATGCCTTCTATAACCCTAGTACCCACTACAACCCCAGCTGCAATAGCAGTTGCTAATGCCCTTTGCAACAACACAAGCTTTCTCTCTGCATTCCTTTGGCACAATGGGCCTTGTTGCGTATCTTGCGCCTCTTCTTACTCTATTTAGAGAAATAACAACGAAACAATCCTTGACTCGCTGTTTGAGTTAAGGAGATATCATCCTTCTTACCACGACTCCAATTGGAATTAATACAACTATAACAAGCGCTATCAGAGTCACGAGGCTTACCAGTTAGGTAATTGACTGGTATTTCATAAGACAGTGGCGCTAAAATTAAAGCCTGAATTTACGCTTGTAACGACGCAGAACTAGATCCCGGGAAACGACACCTGAGTATGAGAGAAAGACAGAGCTGTCTTACAGTTGAGATATGCATATAAGGTGGAAACGGAGGAAGAACGCTACGCTAAAATGGCCACATGATGGAAGAGTTTATCACGTCATCCACAGACAATACTCTGAAGTTCAGCTTTGGTTTATGAGGCGGCCACACTATCTCTACTTGGTTTCGTAAATTACTTCGTATAAGGTTTCTAGTAAGGTCTGCCTGACGATTGTCCAAGTGGCTCAAGTCATTCGAGAGCTAGTCAGTGAGGGCGTTTTAGCCTTGGTTGGGATAAGGTGCTTGGTTAGTCTTGGGTATAGACACCGGAATGAAATTGTCAGCCCCAGCTCACTAACGAATGGTAGCAAGTCGGCCCAGTGTCATCATACTGAATTGTTGCTGCGCGCCACGGCTTGATCAGCCCCGGCTGTCTTTCATTCTAAGCGCCGCTCTAAGAAAAAGTGACTTTCGTGACAGGCTGCTTTGGCAGAGTTTCGTATAAGATTAAGCACTTGAACTTACTTGCCACTAAGTCTTGGAACCCTTCTCTAGGAATGAAGAAATATTGAGAGGCTATTGTCACGCTAATAGCAGCTTGCATTCATTTTTTAACGTCAATCGTACAACTGAAACGCTGAAATAACGATGTAAACGTCTAATTTGAGTATGTTTGCACCTAGTTAGGTGACGACTTCGAATACCCGGAGCCCACAGAAGAAGACGGAAAAAAGAACAAGAAAAGGAGAGGTTGAGAGTATAAAAACTTCTTATAGCCGACACTGTCGCTCAATCTGAGGATGGGAGCTCTGTGTAAGCAACACAAACAAGTGTTTGGACTCCAACCAGCGGCTCTTGGCCCACGGCTTGATCTGCCCTGCCACCCACCGGATCTCGATGTTGCTCCATGGTCAATAGTGGATACACCCGTTACCTATCATCGGGTATTAGAAAGTCTATTTCATGTAACCTTATTTCGGCGGGAAGTCCCGGTAGTTAGGGGCGTCCCTCTATAACAAGTTACGTCGTCGCTTATGTTGGGCTGTTATGTCTCCGATCCTCCATGTAATAGTCGCTAGTATGAGCTGCTGCGCTGCTGTGTGAAGGCCGATATGGCGATGACTGTGATATGACATCAAATTCAGTCGTGCAGGGCCTGGAACCCAAGAACTGCCATATTCAATGGGAAAAGCATATATGCGAAGGGTCTGCGTAATAGTCCCGTTGTTGGCGTACTGCATGTGATACTCTGGAGTGCCTCGGAAGGGTTATTCGAAAGGACTAGTGAAACACTCTCGCCACGTAATGTAATATCCGGCGAAACAAGTAGAGATCTTGAGTGCGTAGAGGGGAGCTCTGGTTTGGCATGGCTAAGCTGAATCCAAGCCAACAAAGTCTAGATTGGTCGTCTGAGGTAGGGTGATAAGCCGAACAGAAGCGCAACTCATTTGTGAAACTCGGCCATGCAAGTCTGAAGCTGGGCTACAAGGAATATAAATAAAGAGCTTATGCTCGCTCAGGACCCAAAGATTCTCAAGTTTAAGCAGGCTAGGTCTTCTCTCTTCTTGCTTCCTCAGAGAAGTGCACCTGATTCTTGGCCTTCAAACGGCAATTTCTAATCACAGCTCCTTTCGCTTCCTTTTTCAAGCTTCTTCTCCCAAACCCCAACGCCGTAAAACGACCATCTCTGACAACATGCATAACATCGAGATCAATGGCAACACCCGCCCAGCGGCAGGCGACGTGGGCATCATGTCCAACAACGACTTCGCAGCACCCCCACCTGCTGTAGTTAATTCCAACTACATCCTCATCCGGACCACCGGTCCCCTAAAAGCCCAGCAGAAGCAAGCCCTTCGGGCCAAGGAAGTCGACATTCTTGAGTACAAGGGTGACGATGTCTACCTCTGTGGCTACAAGCCCAGCACCCTGGATCCCCTGACCAGCGGCCTCAGGGACTTCGTCACCGAGGCCGAGGTCTACCACCCAGACTACGTCGTCGAACCATACCTTAAGACGGGCAACGACGAAGATGAGGCCGAGGTGGAAGTCGCCCTTCATGACGACATCGGGGAAGAAGATCTCGGCCGCGTGGCCAACGACATCGCTGCCCAGGCTGACATTCCCGCTGACAGCGTTGAGGTTCACGACCACAAGGCCTGCATCAAGGTGCCCAAGTCCAAGCTAGCGCAGCTAGCCCGTATCGACGAGGTCAAGGCCATCAACGAGGTGCACACCCGTCGTCTCTTCAACAACGTCGCCTGCGGCATTCTCGAAGCCCACAAGCCCGTTGGCCAGCTCCACACCACCTACAAAGGCAAGGGGCAGGTTGTGTGCGTGGCTGATACCGGTTTTGATACTGGTTCGCTGGAGGGATATCACGAGGCGTTTGGTGACCGTGTCATTGCCCTCCATGCTAGAGGCCGTCCTGGCAAGCCTGGTAAGCCTGAGGTCGCGGACGATCCAGATGGTCACGGTACGCACGTCTGTGGCTCCGTGCTCGGCAACGGCACCCATACCGAAGAGGGCCAGGTTGAGGCGCCCGCTTCTGAGGCCAAGCTCATCATGCAGTCCCTCTTTGATAAGTGGGACACGACCCGGGGCCCCACCCCCGATCAGTGGGATGCAGGGTTGGGCGGGATTGGCAACAGCTACCCCAACCTCTTTGATGGTGTCTTCCGGGAGGGGGCTCGGATCCATACCAACTCCTGGGGCGGACCACCTCAGCCTTATATCGAGCGGGAGTCGGCTAAGATCGATGGATACCTCTGGAGAAACAAAGCTTTAACTGTGCTTTTCGCCGCCGGCAACGCGGGAGTCGACATCGATGCCAACCACGGCCACGTCGACCCCCATTCTCTGTCCGCCCAGTCCGTCTGCAAGAATGTCATCTCCGTCGGCGCGTCCGAGAACAACCGACCGGACGTCAAGGTCCCCGATTTCGGAAACAAGCCGCTCGTTTACGGGGCTTGGCGCAGAGACTTCCCCTGGAGGCCCATCTCTGTCGATAACGTGGCCAACAACCCCGAGGGCATGGCCGCGTTTAGTAGCCGCGGCCCCACCCAGCCCGACGGGCGCATCAAACCCGATGTCGTCGCCCCCGGGACTACTATCCTCTCGACTCGATCCACCCATATTCTGGCCGGCCATCACACTGAGTCCTGGGGGCACAGCAACGATGACAAGTGGATGTATGAGGGCGGCACGAGCATGGCCACGCCCCTTGTTGCTGGCTGCTGCGCCGTGATTCGTGGCGCTCTCGTTGACAACGATGTCACCGAGCCATCGGCTGCTCTTATCAAGGCCATCTTAATCAACGGCGCAGTGCCGATGAAGGGACAGTACAATCAAGTTTTGCCCAATGGGGAGTTTGGAGCAACCATGGACGCGCCTAATCCCGACTCTGGCTTCGGCCGCGTCAGCTTGGCCAACTCTCTCCACAACGTCGTGGCCAACCCCGAGAGTTCCGTCTACGGATTCCAGGATATGACGGGCGACAAGTCTCTCGGAACAGACGGCCAACACCCAGAAGAACATGTCGTCACCGTCACGATCCCAGAGGGCAGCCCCTCAGCTCTGACCTTGAAGGTCACGCTCGTGTGGACCGACTTCCCAGGCTCGACACTGCAGAATGACCTCGACTTGATCGTTGCTGGACGTGGTGCCGAGAGGCATGGAAACCAGGGTGATGGTTCTGGATTCGACCGACTCAACAATGTGGAGCAGGTCGTTTGGAAGAATGTGCAGCCTGGATCGTACACGATCACCGTCCGGGCCTTCCGCATTACAAAGGACCCCCAGCCATTTGCTCTTGCTTGGAGAGCATTTGCATAATCCCCCTTTTTTTTTGGCAAGGTTTTCTTTCTGGTTATGCGTTCGAGTGAAATGTTCCAGATTTCACTGGAAGGGGAGAAAAGGGCTATTAAATGAGCAAACAAACGGGCAATGTATTGCAAGGCATAGTATGGGCTTAGGAAATGCCAGCACAATTTGGGCAATGTATGACATAATATGAGCTTGAGGAGACAAAGGCCACAATTTGAGCAATGTAGGTATGGATCAGCAATTAGGACCGCAGGCCGCTTGTCTCTGAGCGTTGCTATTACGTTCACTGTGTAACCCTACAGAGTTCCTAGTGAAACATCTTCATCAACTTACTAAAAACCCCAAATACGAGCGGGCTGCTGAAGTGCTCCAGTCACTCAGCACGGAAAAGAGCTTCAAGCGACGAACGGACGTAGTAGGCGCTACGTGATGAAGCTTTTGGAACATGATTAATTAATTATTTAATTTAAGCGCCTAGAGAGTAAAATATGACCGTTCTAAATCACATGGCGAACTACGAAGAGGCTTTAATATACATGATATTGCTCGGGCTCGCCACTCGAAGGAAATTGCTAGTAAACTCCATCGGCACATGTAATGATGTGAAAAGCTACAAAGATAGAGACGCAGGTATATTCTCTGCAGGTCATGTTGAATACCTTACAGTACGCTAACCATATACGAAGTATATGCAATCAGATGATTCCACGACCTCTTTTCCAACCTCATGCGAGTATAACAGGAAGGCAGGGCTATAATAATGTAGGGTATACAGAGGTGCGTATCGCTATAGAAAGGTTTATCACAAGATATGAACCCCAATCGAGAAGCAACCCCGGTTTTGTTAGGCTGGTAAAGGGTATCTTAGATTACTATGTAAAAGGGGGGTGTGAAATGAAAAATGCCTATATACTGATCTCACATTCGTGCACTAACATACGTAAGCTAGGTCAAAAGGTATATGTAAGGGGGGTGTATGAGACGGCTATAGATAGATGAGGGTGGAGCTTCGTTGGGGAATAACTCCGCCTCTTGTTTCCTTGGCTCTAACGTATCCTTCCCTTCTCGGCTTGAAATAGGAGGCTTGGATCAATGCCGAACATTTTAGGATTTATATTTGTACCATGTGCCCCGGGATACCTATCTCCAGCTCACCTCATGAGTCTCCGGCGATCGTGCTCCTACAACCGAGCCTCACAAGTCGCCATTCTCCCGACCAAGTTCCCGACACCCCGTAGCCACTGGCTAACTTGTTTAGTCCCGTGGTGGTGGTGCATGACCAAACCGGTAGCTACACAATGGTTTCTCCAGTTAGGCCACAGGAACAACCTCGACTATTATCACCTTACCAAACACATGAGCAAGCTGCATCAGACGATCCTCCCCAACAACAGGGGTTATCGCGGCTTGAACATGGGGAGCAGCAGCCGTGGCCTAAGTCATTGGCAAAGGCATATGTGTTCTACTGGACCAAAAATATTTGTTGCATTGCAGCTCGGCCTCGTTGTGGTGCTTGCATTAATCACAACCCCGTGATTATGTTTACCGAAAGGAAACCCCCTGTAAGCGGTACGTAAAAGATTATTGCTTATACGAAGCTAGAGGCCTCTATTATGTGTTTCTGTGCTGTCAGTTGGTGTCCTGTATAATCGGTCTCTATTGGTAACTTCAGCCGACATGTTCGCAGAATATTGAGTTGTAGAGTAAACAAGCTATCCCCAAGTCTTTCATCGTAAACCTCTAGGATATAGCTAAAAAAAACTAGATCTTATAGGCTAATTAGGGTCAATTAGCTATTATATTATATTTAAGTTTTATATAAGATAACGCCCAAGTAACTTATTATTCCACGAGTACTAGAGTACTCCTACTATTAGTATAACTACTACCAGCTTCGACTATTACGCCCAAGTTTATATTCCACTTTGCCTTTACAGTATAAAATTACATACTGCTAAGAAATAAAGAAACAGCTTAGGAATGGTATATAGATGGTAACGAGCGTATTTCCGCTGACTTCAATAAGGCAGAGCATTATATTATACTCACGCCTTTTTATTTGCACTAAAATTTTTGAAAACATATTAAAATACTGTTATTTCATTGTGATGATGTTAAAACAAGGCTACAGCGGTGTGACCACTGTCCCAAGCATACCATCATAAGACAATTGAGCAGTTACCACGTGCTGAGAGATGGTTGCACAGCTGCCTCCGCTGCCCCGAGTAGCAGATATGCATACCATAAACAGACAATTGAGTGCCCGCCTCACCTTGACTTGATCTGTTTGCTGGCCTCCACAGCTTTGCTCGCCTTGGTTCTTACTCAACTTGGTCGCTTTACTTACACCATATCACATAACGATATGTCCCAGCCAATGAATAGTAACGAAGCAAAAAAAGTTCAAATTAAAATCACTCTAAAAAAAGGAAAAGTCAATCTACTTGATGGTATTCCGTTCCCAACAGCCCTTGTGCGAGTTGAATCTACACATCTTTGGTGCATTTTGCCCCTCTCGCGCCGGCCCCACGTACTCACTCAGCGAATCATCATTTTTTTTTTTAATAGGCTCGTATTCTGCCTCAAGCCGACCGGTTCAAAGCTTCCGTTTCTTCCAACCACTTCGCGGGTTCCCAAGTTAGCCCTGCATAGCCCTTCCAACGGACCAAGGCTTGCCGTTGCTTTCCTCGACCGCGAGCCTTATCTCTCGCACACAAGTTCCTGGGCCTTCCACCCACCCTAACTGTCATTTACCGTGTCACCTGGGGGTAGCGTGCAGGGCTTGCATGGCTTGCCCCTCTGAGATGGTCTGCTCCTTTGAGACGGTCTGCCCCTTTTGGATGGTCTACCCCTTTGAGACGGCCTGCTCCTTTTGGATGGTCTACCCCTTTGAGCCGGTCTGCCCCTTTTGGATGGTCCAGCCCTCCTCCTGCTGCTGCTGCTGCTAGCAGAACTAACAGATGGTGGCGGGTGAGACTTTGCCCGTGCAGATTTCCTCTTCCGACGCTCATCCAGAAGGGTATCCAGGGATGTGCGAATCTCTTCCAACCGCTTGCTCTGGCCCCAGTCCAGGATGTTCAGAACATACTTGCGGAACTCAATGTACTGCACAGGTTCCTGAAGGGCGAAATTTTTTATGTTCATCATGTAGTAGTCCCGCCGATCATGCTTCCATGTGATGAAAAGTCGCGCCTCCGTGCCGCTCATTGCGATGCTGAATGCAGCAGTGCTACTTAGCTCAACCTTGCTATACTGACACTTCCTCAAACGATCCTGAAGGCGTTCAGCTAGGTTGACACAGGATGCGGAGCCCCCAAGACATTGATTCGTTGCAACCCACAACTTGGGACCTGCAGATGGAGTTCCTCCTTTAAACTCAACAAGAAAGAATGGATAAAGTAAATGCTGAGAATTTGCTGTGATCTTCTCCACCTTGTGCATAGAATGCAACTGGACCTGCTGTTGGTGAAATGCTGTATCCCAGTTATATCCATAGAGCAGGTCTGGCCATGGCTTGCTGACTCTGAGACTCATCCCTCTATTGGGGATAGCATGGCTGGACATTGGGCGCTTCTTTTGGCGTTGCAGACTTCCCAAGTTGCGAAAAGTAAAAATTTCTCGCCTGAAGTATTCCTCCACATCAGCTTCTCCAGCATCCAGACCAAGTGACTCCAATTCCTCATCTCGCCACACATCATCAATAGATGGGCCTGAAGAATCACGATTCTGGCCCACAAGTTTGATCAACTTGTCAATCTCCTCAGGATATGGTTTGCGCGAGGAATAGAGGAAGATTCTATTCTTAACCAAGTTGCACCTTCGGTAGTCCTCATCCTCAACAAGGCTCTTTCGTGAAGAGCCATACTTGGTATTGTTCGAGGGGACAATTGCTATAGTATCTGCATCTGTTGTATCTGCATCCGTCGGTGAATGAAGCTGGGTTGAAGGCGGTATTGGCGGCACTCCAAAGCCATCGTTCTCGTCAATGGAGCTCATTGCCGGTACCGATCTAGTGAGTCGTTGAGGGATGGGGCGGTTAATGGTGTGGTATAGATAGCTGTCTGATCGAGAGTGTGTATCTCGGTCAGTCCCAACTGATGCAAGCCACTTAAGAATAAAGGGGCGCTTGCAATTGGCACGGGGAGGATATAAATCGAAGGGATCGACGAATTTTTTGAGAAAGGAGACATAAGGATGCTTTGGCTTCGGATGGCAGAGGAAGTCCGCTGATGAGTTTTGGAGGGCATTGGCTCCTGCTTGTGTAGCTGGGAGGAAGTTTGTTGGTGTGTCTTGGAGGAGACCGGCTCCTGCTGGTATGTCGTGGAGGAGGCTTGCTGGCGTGACTTGGAGGGGACTGGCTCCAGCTGGTTTGTCGTGGAGGATTCTTGCTGGCGTAGCTTGGAGAAGACCGGCTTCTGCTGCACACCAAATTCAGTTAATATATCACACATCATGCCAAATGATAAAGAACTACCTGGGTTTGCACCCTGTCTGGCGACAGCGTTGAGCAGCTGTTGTTGTAAGCTCCTGGACAGTTTCACACGAGTGTGAGAGCGTCTAAATTGAGTTTTGGAGACTCTGTTATACATTATGGATTCTTGGGGAAAGGGGGGTTAGATATAGATATCAGAAATCAGGCTGACCGAAAATACAAGGCAGCAGAGGTGTGGAATGGCAGAGGAATGACAGAACAGCTGCAGAGGAGCTGTTGTGGTTGGCGTAAGTCTGAAACAAGGATATCAGGTGGTTGAAAAGGAGCCCAAAAAAAAAGGGAGGTATAATATCGGCAGAGGGGGTTGCGAGCGCAAACGAATGGTTCTGGTCGGCGTAAGTCTGCAATATGATGCCAGGTTGGTCGAAAAAGGAAGCAAAACCGAAACGCGATGTGGGAGAGGATACCATGAGCGTGTTGTGCTTGGCACAAGTTCGTATTATCAAACAGGCCGGCTGAAAAATAAGACAAAGAAGAAGGTCATGAGCGTAGAGGAGTTGTCGTGATTGGTCCAAGCCTGTACCATCCATCGGGCTCAACCAAGAAGAAGAAGAAGACAAAGAAGAGAAAGGGAGATGCGAAACGAGCCGCGAAACGCTCCGGGCGCCCTGAATGGAGTATGACTCCGGAGCGTCACTCTGCCCAAAAGATTGGAACCAGCCGGATCTTGCCGCTCCGTGCCTAAAAACTGATTATTTTTGGGCGTGTTGCTGGAGAGTCGGAGAGTGCATGGACCCTTGATATAACGTAGCCTGTGTTTGGCAACAAGATGTAGATTCCATGCAAGAAACATATCCACTGTCCTTCTATCTTCTCTCTTGGGTGGGAGCTCTACTGCCAAATTTTCTAAGCTTCAGGATCGAGACCCAACTGGATCTTGACACTCTGTACCAAGAACTGGCTTCTTCTATTTTGGGCGCCTTGCTATTATGTGCAGATGAACCGGGAACCCTTGTGTGATTCCCTGCGTTAAAGAGCATCTCCCTATTGCGGAGGAGGGGAGCTATAAAACGCTGCAGAACGAGCCGCCCAAGCTGCCATGTGGAAATGAGCAAGGGAATTGCCGATCAGCAGGGAGTATGCATAGACCCTTGTCTACATTGGGCAATGGGACATCCACCAAGAGTCATATTGCTAATACCGGTACTTGCTCTGCTTGATGGAGTTTCTCCACTTTGGCTAGCAGTCTCTCTACGCTCTGGGGTGGAAGCTCTGCGACCAATCATTATGCGATTGGATCTCGCCGCTCTCCTAGGAACCGGCTGGTAGACTATTTTAAGTATCTTGCTAGTATGTGCTAATGAGCGAATGGACCCCTGCATCTAGGACGGACCCCTGCATTCGGGACGGACCCTTGTATTTCTCAAATTCAGACCCATGCAAGAGTATATCGCAACTCATCTTTCTTCCTCTCTTCCTCTCTCATTTCTGTCACTTTCCCCTTACCTCTCTACCTCTCCCCCTGTCTCGCTCACTCCCTTCCTCTCTCTCATCTTTCTCTTCTCTAACCCTCTCCCCTGTTCCCCCCCGCCTCCTCTGTCCCATCCTCTCTCTCTCTCCCACCCTCTCTGTCCCATCCTCTCTCCCCCGCCCTCTCTCACATCTTTCTCTTATTTGTGTCCCCCCTGTCCCACCTTCACTTCCACTCTCCCGTCTCTCTTTCTCTCTCCTATGTCTCTTCCATTCTATCTTCCATTTCTCTTCCCTCTGTCATCTCTCTCTCCTCCTCCCTCTCTTCCTCTTCCTCAATTCCACTTCTCTCTATATTGTTCTTTATTACCTATCCCTCTCTCTCCCTCTTCCCATCTCTAGCTTTTCCCTATTGATACGTTGCAATTTCTCTTCTTCGCCTTTTTCCTTAAATTGACCAAGGGTTCCCCAGCTTCTTACCTTCCCTATGTCAGTCTAGTTGCTAGAGCTGCTGGGGTTGCGGCTCAGACTTACATTTCGGGGTCCATGGGACTATACATAGCCGTTGGACTGGCCACGTCGATCCACAATCTTTCTACCAGTACCGATAGCAGCTGCACCTGTCACTCGTCCTAACCCCACCGTAGACCATCTCCCGAAGCGAAAACGCCGCAGGTGAGGCGATAGCGAGAGTCAATCCAGGAGGCCCCCTGCCCGCTTGCTAGCGGCTTGTAACTAACCCAGCTTCATCCCCAAACAGGATCCAGAGAGTTAAGTGCGATCAAGGACGGCCGGTGTACCATCGTTGCCTGTCCGCCGGCAGAGTGTGCGACGGGTATCCATCCGTATTCCGAGTCTTCACCATTGGGGCTTCCCCAGCGCATGCCACCAATTCTGAGCCATCCCTCTCTCTGTACCAGCCAAGTTCTTCCATCGTTACGGCCAATGAGGTCAACAAGCTGGCCCATTACTTCCACCGCAAGCGCCGAGTCAGCGTGTGCTACCAGAACGAGGCCCGGGTAATTCTAGCAAATTTTTCGGATCCAGCCATCCGCCACGCACTTAATTCTCTAAGCGATCTGCACGATGGTCTCGGGGATAGAAGATATACGGCCATCATTGACGGCCGCGGCGCATCCGTCAACGTCGAACGAAGCTTGGATTCGTACAACGCAGCAATCTCCAGCCTGGCGTTCCGGCTGAGAGGAGCCTAGCCGAGCGTCTGCCCAGGCTGCGCTTGTGTGCTGCCAGATGTTTATCAGCATAGAGGTTATGATCGGGGACTTCAGTACTGCTTTCCAGCACCTTGTCCAAGGGTTGCGCATCATGTACCAGTACCGGAACCGCCCAGGTGAGAGCGACAGCGGCCGCGTAGTTCCCTGCCACAACCCCGACTTTCCTCATCTGGACGCATTCGTCATCAAGCTCTTTACATCGGGCTACCCGGGTCCTAGACACATATCTACCTACGAAAGAGCGCACATAGGCCCCATGACGACCGCCGCGAACACCTTTTTGTGTGACCAGGCGCGCAGCGACCTGTGTGCGCTCTCGGTGCAAGTACTGGAATTTCTGCGTCGGGTGACGAACTTGCGGAGCCACAGCCAAGTGGCCGAACTGAAGATGAGGAGGGTCCAGATCCTCGGCTGCCGGCAGTCGTGGGAGCAGATGTATTTCAAAACCGTCCAGGAGATCATGATGGGAATGCCTGCCATTAAAGTGCGTTTTGGAACGGCTTTCTCTCTTCTGCTGCATCGCGTCCCGAAAGTGATGATTAGCTTGCCAATGAGCGTCTCCCCTGTCGATGTACAGGCGCTGGAAAGAGACTTCCACGCTCTCACTGAGATCGCGTCTTTCGCCAGGGAAGCAAGGAGGGTAGAGGTCAACGGAACAAAACGGAAGCAACTCAATATCGTAATGTCATATGGGATAGGAATTACTGGTAACGTTCGTGATTTTGTGACTGTCCACCCCAAAATGCCCACGCACAATAAAGGAAACTTTCAATGTTGAGATTCGTATTTTACAATTGCCTATTATATCAGTTTCACCTCGGACACAGGAATCTTATCCCACATGTCCATCCTTGGGTCTGATAGTTCTGTTGTATGAAAAATGCCAACCCTTTGATATGTAGCCGGGCTTCCTCGAGTTGTTGAGTCTGTCACTAGAGTGACTAGAATTCCAGCGGGAAATGATGGTTTGGGCCACTCCTCTTTGCCTTCCCCGTCACTTTCCACCCTGGGTTCGCTGGATAACGCAACGAGGACTGCAAACAAGTTCTTGAACTCCTCCATTCTATCGATCGGAGCCGGCCTATAGGACCCGTCGATCCTTAGGCCCGAGAACGTGATGGAGTCTAGTGATCCGTGAGCAATAACATTGCCATTAACATCGAGTATATCAGTATGCCAAAGCATGCTGGAGCTCAAGTCTCTATCCGTCAATTTCAAGACCACAGGCCTCGCCCGAGCTGCGAGCACAACCCATCCACTTTTTAGCATACCCAGCGGGTCGGAGCCGGCCGGCTCGATATAAACATCCTTGATGGCGATCTGAGAAGTGACTGGTTCTCCTGCACGGGGAAACATCTCTACGATGCCATCCCACGATGCCCAGCTCCAACTCGGAGCCCGCCATGTTACCGGCCTAGATGAGTTGCTATACATATACCAGAGCATCCCACGATGGAACTCGCGGCGCCAAATGCCCGCAAGGTATTCATCATGCAGAACTCCAGCAAACATGCGGGCCAATCCGGACAGGGCAGGGAGTTTGTCCCGGTCTTTGGTCAAGTTGCGCTCGGCATATGTAACGACGAGGCTTTCCCACATATAGTAGAATCTTTTGCTCGGCAGATGCTGAGAAGTGGGATACAGAATGGTATCCCAGTGCCGAACGTTGTCATAGATAAAGATGTCTTGCTCAAGGCATCGATGCGTTTGACAACGATAGAATGACGCCCTCTCCGTGAAGTAAATCACACGACGGGACATGATATCCTCTTGAAACGTCCAGCCTCTTTTGCCCCAGGCCGCTTGACTCATGTGGTGAGGACCGTCGGCTTCCCAACTACGCGTGTCAGGAAGGGAGGCTAGGATGTAAGATCCAGCAACATTGCTACCTTTTTGGCAGGACTGAAAGGGGATCGTGGCAGAAGGTGCAAAGTTTGTGCGTTTTAAGAATCCTGAATGACACGAAGGGCCTCCTACTACTACCGTCAAATGTGCGTTGCGATAGACCATAAACATACGTGCGGCTTCACGTTCCCAGTCAGAATGGTCGTCCTGAATGATGCAGAGAGCATCTATCCAGAGGTAACGAATACCGAAATGGCCAGCTATAACTATAAGATCTTGAAACGTCAATGGCATTGTCGGGATGGAGATTCCATTTTGATGAGCATGAAGATTTTTAGTTGTCGTGGTGAGTTGCGGCTTCGTTTGGGATGCTGGTCCCCAGCAGTAGCTAAGAGCGAGATAGTGTGTTGCGGGTGAGAGTGAAGCCGTATTCACTAGCCGAGGCTCCGAGATGGATGAGTCTTTGATATCAACGAGCCGCGTTGGAAGCTCTTGTAGACTTGGGGAGCCGATATCTATAGGTTTGCATCGAACGTGATTAGACTCGCAGTTGGAAACCCAACCATCAATAAGACTTAGGCAGCTTGGCTCAAGTACATGGGTTGCTGGGAGTCGAAGAGAGATACCAAGATGTCGAGCTACTTGCTCTAATGGTGCTTGAGTGAGTGACGCAGTCACAATAATGGTTGAGAGTCACAAACTCACCACTTCCAGCATATGCAAATGCAACATGTCTCCAGGGAGATTTCCAGCTCTCGTGCTCGAAAACCAGCGTCAGCCGGTAATAGCCATCCTGATCATCCTCCAGATTTGTTGAGTCCCAACTTGTCACAGCAATATAGTCGGCTCGCCTCTCTGAATCGTCTGCATCTAGGCTGATGGTGATGAATGAACCATTTTTTGCGAGAGCTAGGGCTTTGGCGCGAGGTCCGAGTATCTCCCTTCTAATGACGGACAAGAGATACCCGCAGAAGCTACAACCGCCCTTGGAAGACGCGGTTAGAGCGGGAAGGTCGGGGAGGATATCTCTTCGCTCCCACGCCCGTGTTGTACCGCCAGCATTCTGACGTCTCACCGCGATCGTCCCTATTGAGTCGTCAAAACTTATTGGTTCGCATGCTTTGCACAGAGGTGGAGGCACTGGGCTTTGCTGTTCTAATTGAGTACGCATGGTGCATTCTCACCGAGTCACTCGCACTTATTTGCGCAACCGGTTTTGAAACATTGTTTTTGGTATCTCAGAGCTAATATGTTGCAACGGAGCGCATAAACTAACATCCGAGCAGGGGGGCCTGCTTGCCCGCCTCTATAACTGCCTGTATATTAGTAATAAACTAAAGATAAACCCTCTTAAAAAAGGGGATAAAGTTAGGATATACCCAAAGTATACAGAGCCCACTAGAATTAGTCACTTATGCGTATTTATATCCACTATAATATACCCTAAGGTCCCTATTCCTATAATCCTTGAATCGATCGTACTCCCTCATTCTTTACTAAACTAGCAATCTTCTAACCTCTCAACTTTGCTATCTTTATTAAGATAAAGTTAAATATCTAAATCTATTATCCTCTCCATTTCAATGCTCCTTAACACATACTTATTAGACAAGTTAAGCCAGATAGGATTCCCCCAGATGTGACTATAAGATCTGAATAGACTTGCACCATGTAGCATGTACGTACCATATAGCTACATATTTACGATAGCCTTTCAGAATGTCGGCGGGGTAGGCATGGAAGGCTTGCGCTGACTATAGAGATAAATGCTTTGTTAATCCCTTTCCCTCATAGAGCTGGTTGTGCAGGCTCGCGTCGATCATCCCATGTTCGAAGGATAGGTAAAATGAGAAGATGGACCTACATCTAAGATGCTGCCCACAAGTAGCCTTTCCTGATCTGAAAGAGTCACACCTGGAGCCTCATTGATGGTTATGTTGTGGATATTACTCAAGGCAAGAGGCGTTGTGGACTTAGCGGTTCGCTCGGCGGTTCGCTCGATCGTTGGCTCTGCCCCGGTTTCAGTTTGCGATGGCATGAGGGGTCTTCAGCAAGAAGGAGATAAAAGGTAATGAATTATTATTCAAGGCATGAACACAAAGTCGCTACAGGATAACGCTCCATTTAATAAGCCTGTTTCCAAGCCTCTCGCTTATTATAAAGCTTTATTTAATATAATTATAATAAATTAAAGTATTCTTTAATAACCCAACGTATAAGGACTTCTGTAAGAAGCTCCTGAGTGCTCAGACAGCTAGTTCTAATGACGTGCTCCACTCTACCTCTTGTTGGCTTGCCTAGTTGGGTGTCTTGTATTTATCACATATCCAATCTTAACATTTGAGTGGATGCTAACATTGATAATATCCACCGACCAACCATGAAATAGGAAAGGAATAAGAAAGGGTGTATATGAATACCCTCAATCTTCTTAGCTTAATACCCAGCCGTTTTCATATATTTATTACCGAACAATATATAATCCTATAGATTTATATTTCACACTCAACCAGTCGTTCGTATAATAAACCATGTCATTCAGCAGATGTAATACCTTCCTCCACTATCCTTGCGTGTCGCAAAATCTCTGCGTCTAGGCGGCTTCCACCCAGCAATGTAACACCGAACGGTAATTTCTTTGCGTCGTCTGTTTTCCCAGACAGTTCAGAAGCAGGATAAGTAGTAATGGGAACTGCGACCGCACAGAGATCGAGCACATTTCCAGCATGTGTAAATTCACCCAACATGCTGTTCTTCCGGATGGGGTCAGCCAACATCTCTTCGATTGTCCAATGGGTCGTTGTTGTTGGGACCAGGACAAAATCTACTTTAGTGAAAACCTTTTCTGCCTCACGAGTATGTCGAGCCTTTGCCTGTAGGTCACGGTACGCCTGGACAGCAGAGCTGTTTCTCTGAACGACTTGGTCGAATAATTCGACAATAACAGGATGCAAATGACCGCGATTTCGAGAGAGCCAATCATCGGGCAGACTTGCAAGCCTTTCGGATACAAAACTCCCCTCGTACAGAAGCCTTCCGGCCTTGTCAAAAGGTGACCAGTCGATGGGTGTTAAAATTCCACCTATTGATTGTAGTTTTGTGACAGTCTCGTTAAACAGTCGCCTATACGGCACTGAGCAGACAGAAAGAGCCTCTGCTGGTGGGATTCCGAACTTGAATGACTTGGCCCCAGGCCCAATAGAGTTGACATGCCTCTCAAAAGCAATGACCGGCTTCGCATAGGGGTCCATCTCGTCAAATCCTTCAAGTGCACGGCTGACTGTCGCAGCATCTCGAACCGTCTTTGAAATGATGGCGATGCAGTCCAGAGAGAGACACGCGGGGGTCAACCCAACGGCCGACAGGGTTCCTCTTGTCGGCTTATAGCCTACAACACCATTGAAACATGACGGTACGCGGCCGCTACCAGCGGTATCGGTTGCGATGGAAAATGAACATAGGCCAGCGCCAACACTGACGCAGTTGCCGCTTGAAGATCCTCCTGAGATATAATCTGTGTGAAACACAGAGTGAGTGATTCCGTACGGGCTCCTGCATCCTGATAAACCAGTGGCAAGCTGGTCAAGGTTGGTTTTTCCGATAAAAATAGAACCGTTCGCAAGCGCCTTGTCGTGGACGACTGCAGATCTGCTAGGAATATGTGCCAGCGGTGGACACGCGGTAGTTGTCGGCAGTCCAGCCACATCAAGACTGTCCTTGATGCTGAAAGGGACTCCAAATAGTGGAGGACGCTTAGTCCTGTCGGGGTACTGTTGCACAAGCGCCTGGGCAGCTTGTAGTGCTGTATCCTTGGGAATAAGCTCTATCCAAACGGCCGGGTCTGTCACTTTGTAGGCTTCGATCTTACGATACAAGGCCTCGATGACTGTCATTGGTGACACTCCAACCCTATATGAGCGCTGCAGAGATTCGATCTGTAGGTCCCCATCCCAATCCGGGGGGGTTTCAGGTGGAGTGTTTGCAGAGGCTGGTAAAGCACGAGATTTTGACTCGACCTCGAGTGCTTCAAGCAATGGATCTAGCTTGGCTACGAATCCAAAAAGCCCTTGTGATGAGTACAGTATATCCAGAGATGAGGTTTTGAATTCTGCATAGTATCCAGCCGTAGCTTCTTCAATACCGCCTAGCCTGTTATGAGCCGTTGGTTCCCTTGGGGTTTTGGGGTGGGGACTTACAACACTCAAACCCGCGATCATTCGCCTCCTTGATGGTCGTCGCAAAGCAACACTCAGTCGTAACTCCCGATACAATCAAGTGCGTTACTTCATAGCTCTTGAGCTGATGCATCAAGGTAGTGTTCCAGAAAGCACCCTTTCCCGGCTTGTCAATGACAACTTCGCCTGGCAATGGTTGGAGCTCATCAATAATGTCATGGCCATATTCTCCCCGTATTAGTATCCTACCCATTTTACCCTTGTCGCCAATAACCAGGCTGTGATGTACGGTATGGGGAGCGGCCGATTGCCTAACCAGCTTGGAGGATGGACAATCCGAAAGATCTGGTTTATGACCTTCTCTGGTGTGGAATATTTTCAGCCCCGCGGCACGGCAGGCCTCCAGCAACTTCTTTGTTGGAGCAATTGCTGCTTGGACCGCGTCCAAGTTAACGCCCTGAGTGTCTCCAAACCCCCCAGTCAGGAGGAAGTCCCTCTGCATATCAATGACGAGGAGGGCTGTGTGGACAGGATCGAATGCAAATGCATACGGCTGCGCAACTATCGAGAGAAGCTTGGACGACATTGGAGCTCCAACCTTGTTTGCACTGCAAATAAAAGAACGTCTTCTAAAGAACTAGAGGTGAAGTGAGAGGTGATGCCATCAAGCGATAACTAGATTGATTAGAATTGCCCCCAAGAAGATCTATATACTTTTCTCTTACTAGAGTGCAAGGATGAAACGTTTGCTGAACTTGGGGCAGATTGGGTCGCTCAGATCACTCATCATCTGACTTGGTCCTTATCGCTGATACCAAGTGCCCCCTTACGGCTCCCCGACGGCCCTGACGGCCCCGACGGCCCCCCACGGCCACTGGTTCTTATCTCTGTGGGCACTTGGAGGTCTTGATGCTATAGCCCTACCTAGTTGAGCATAGTGCCCTCCGGCTTGCTGCGGACATCTTATCCGAATCCAGATAAGATACCCCACACACCCCAGAGTCCCTCAGATATCAGAGTGGGGAGCCCCCTTAAGACACGTACTTGGCGTGTGGTTGGAACAGCAAAGGCTGAAGTTCATTAGTTCTGACATTCGATTGAGAGTAGCGGGCGGCTACGGTCTGCCGACGGCTCGCCGCCTGACTATCATGATAGCACACAAAACCATTTTGGTATTGATTTCTGTTGTACATGGCAAACAAATGGGCACAGTCAATTGTAATATTTATGCTTGGGCACCCTGAAGCCTCAAGATCAACTCGAGTGACCCTAATACTCGACATTTTATAATCATCACCCATACAAGCAAAATGCCATCTTTCTCTGTTCAGCAGATGAAGTCGAGGATCAAGCCTCATCTTTCATGGAAGGTGCCCGCCAGACATGGAGTCTATGAGGATGACAAATGGTCCAACAAAGGTAGCTCAAACTGTCCATTTCAAAGCGTAATCCACAAAGCTCACTCAAAATTCAGATCTCGACCCAATTCCACCTGAAGATCGCACTTGGGGTGGTCTTGATTATTGGGCATACTGGACGTCTGATATGATGGTCAGAGACTTCCTTTGTGTTGTTGTTTATTCTTCTCTCGCTGACAATAATTATTAGGCTCCGCCATTGGCGTCCACCGTGTCGAGTGTCATGGCCCTCGGTTTTACCGCCAGAGAAACAATTCCAATTGTCTTCTTTGGCTTCCTGATTTGCAGCGTGGTCATCACTCTTACGGGAAAGATGGGTGCGACATACGCCGTGCCTTATCCAGTAATTGTCCGCTCCATCTTCGGAATGTACGGATCATATCCAGTTATCTTGATTCGAGGTGAGACCAGCAACATCGCATGATGATAACAATTTGCTGAAGGTCTGCTAGCATTCGTTGCCCTGATGTGGACTGCTATTCTTACGGTCCAGGCCGGTGATTTTCTCCAACGGTGCATTGAAGCCATTTGGCCAAGCTTCATCAACTTCCCCAACCATCTCCCCGAAGATACCGGAATCACTTGTAAGCAAATCTGATCCCTTATACCTTGCTACTGTATTTTATGAAGGATCATATTTCAATCACCACCAGAAACTTACCAGGAATATTAGCTGCTGGTCTCCTCTGCCTCTTTCTTTATTGGTTCATTCAAACCGGCCTTGCCCTCATGCCAATCAAGAAACTCCGCATCCTCTTCCTCGTCAAGGGCATCATCGTCCCTCCCACCTTCCTTGCCCTCTTCCTCTGGGCTGTCATTGTTACTAAAGGAGGTGGACCATTGGTCACAGGAAAGGCCAAAATAACATCTGAATACATGAACACGGCGTATTCTGCATTAACTGGTCTCAATGTTATCATGGGGCTTTTCTCGTCCATGGCTGTCAACATGCCAGGTACTTTAATCTGTCACCATATTCAAAAGATTAGACACAGTGGCTAATGTTTCTAGATTTCGGTCGATTCTCCAAGAACAGGTTGAGTGGATATCATCAATATTTTGCTTTACCAGTGATCGGAACGCTGGCTTCTCTGACACCAATTTTCGTCACTTCCGCCAACCAGTACCTCTGGGGGGATTTCCAATGGTATATGCCAGCCGTCATTTCAAATTTTGATTCTCGCGCCGCGAAATTCTTCACTGGGTTCAGCTTCATTCTCGCTACGATTGGAAATCAGGTCGCTGCTGGTACTTATCCATTCTCCAACGATATTACCGGAATTGCGCCCAAGTACGTCAACATTTTCCGAGCTACACTGTTTATTTCCATTTTCTGCGTCGTTTCTACCCCATGGAATATCATCAAGAACGCCGCCGGTCTTTTGGCTTTCCTGAGTGGCTATTCCTGCCTCATGGGACCTCTGGCTGGTGTCATGGTCTGCGATTACTATATTATCAAGAAGCGCAAGCTTAATGTCCACGAGCTCTATTGCAGCAACGGCATCTACTGGTATGATCATGGTGTCAACTGGCGCGCATACGCTGCCTTTATCACCGGCTTCGCCCCGTTGCTGCCCGGATTCGCCAAGAGCATTAAAAACAGTTTGAACATTGGCGGTGCCTGGAAAATTTACACTTTTGCCTGGCTCTTCGGATTTACCGTGTCCGTCTTGGTATACTATGTTATCTGCACCTATGTATCACCCCCAACCGGATCAATGGTGGAGGAAGCAGTCTATCCTCCTCAGAAAGGAGATATCGAGTCTCCTGTTGTAATGAGCGTCGAGGTCTCTCATTCCAAGGTTTCGTTTGCAGCAAAGGAGAAGGAGCTTAGTCCGACACCCCCAGAATACTAATACATGTGACTCTGCGGCGGCCGAATGGCTGGTCAAGGAGGGGAGTGAGGGGAGTGTTTCTAGTTCGTTTCTGTCGCAGGTACAACCTATCATTCAGTCTTTCGCTTGCGCTTGGGCAGACGTGAAGACGCAAGTTTAGATAGAAATGCCAGCACAACTTGACTCTGATGAAGAGGTTGAATTTTCGAAATAGTGATGTGATACCTTATCTATGAGCTATTCTGTTGCAACCTGTTCTGTCTTTGACAAATTCATGTGGCGGTGGCTGTTATTGGTCCATTTTATCGCCTTATCTCTCGCCAGCAACTAGCGTGCCTGGAACCCGGATTCGGTGTGTGGCCGTGATTTCAGCTACGATGCATTAGCAATCTTGGTTTTCTGTAGCTAACATGAAGCCTAACCCTCGCACCTTTCCTATTGTTCATCCACCAAGATCTTCCCATCCAGAACTTGCCACAAAAAGGCCCAGGACACCTCACAGCTTATTGTTGAGAGCAGCTCAGCTCCACCCTCGTGTCGAAGGAACATACAACGTTGCATCGCCCACGCTGCATGCTTGGTAATTTGTCGGATAAGGCTGCGAATCTATCTAGCGAGCTGGAATTCATGCCTGTCGCATATGCACCATGCTGGGAGATGCTACTACATACATCGTGTCAACCGCTTCTCCGGACCGCGAAATGGGTGACCCTCTCGCCGGTCCTCAAGCCGCAGCCGTAGAACAACGGGTACCGGTTAATCGGCCGTCTAGGCCATGCGACTCGTGCCGGAAGAGGAAGAGTCGGTGTGAGATGCTGGATGGAGCATCCGCCTGCGTGCTCTGCCAGTTCCACCACCGTCAGTGTACCTTTCAGGAAACCACCCGACCGAGAAAAAGAAAGATCACGTGTCCAGAGGATGAAGAGCAAGAGGTGATGTCGATGCCACGGACGACGTCTCGACAGGGATCTAAGTCGAGCGCTACGAGTGCGATACGCACTGTTACCAGGATAGACTGCTATGAAAACTTCAAAGGCCCTACGCTGCTTCGCAAGACGCTGGGGTTGCAGACACACAGACACGCGACATTTCTCGGTCCATCCTCAGACTTTGAGCAGAGTCTCCTACACTCGGATTCCCTGGCTAGCCATGACGAAATCACCATTGGCCCAGTAGCGCTCCGCAAAGTGGGTTCAACAGATACCTTCCTCCAGACGCTTGATGAAAGCACGTTGAGCCATCCGCAAGAAATATCGCGGCTAGACGCCGTCGAGGCTGTCGTCGCGCCCCATGGGCACCAGCTGATCCACCTGTACTTTCGCATTGTTCACCCTAGTTTTCCTATCCTGCACAAAATGGTATGGCTTGAAAAGTATGATCGTACACATCGCGAGTTTTCCCCGCCGTGTCTCGCTTTTGTATACATCCTTGCCCTGAACTGGTGGACCTATAGCACAGAACTAGCCTCGCTGCCGAAGCCCGACACAATGAGGCTCGAGGAAATCGCAACGCGAGCGTTGGCCGAAGTAGTGCACCGGCCCAAACTCTCTACAATTCAAGCCGGTCTTCTGCTTCTTCAGCGACCAAAGAGAAACTCCTGGGCCTTGACCACCCAATTGGTAGGCATCGGCCAGGAAATTGGACTACATCTAGACTGCTCTGACTGGAGCATACCCACATGGGAAAAGGGTCTTCGGAAGCGGCTCGCCTGGGCGTTGTTTATGCAAGACAAATGGGGCGCACTCATACATGGCCGGCCATCCCATATCCATTACTCAGATTGGCTTGTGCAGCCGCTTACGGTGGACGATTTTCCCGAGAACGCCGTAGATGAAAACGATGAGGATGGCAGTGCAGAAGTTGAGAAAGGTCGAATAGTGTTTTGTGAGATGGTGAAACTGACTGAGATCCTGTCCGAAATCCTGTCCACTTTCTACACTTTGCGAGCCCAGCGTGGGTCCTTAGGGGGCCTAAGGGAACAATTGGCCATTGCGAAACCTATCCAGATTCGGCTGAAGGAGTGGTTCTCGCAACTTCCCGAATTTATCAAAGGAGAGGATGTAAAATTCAGGAAATTGTCTTCCACAGGTACGTTTCTGCGGGTTCCCTATCCTATTGATGAATTGCAAGTAATAACTGCTGGTAGGGTACCTCTGCCTTGCGTACTATGCTACCGAGATCACCTTACATCGTCATATTATACGTGTAGCATCGAATGAGGCGGACGACCTAGCGTTGGTCGACATATGTCGCCACGCAGCAAAAGCTCGCTTGTGCTCTGCGATTGACTTCATCAGGAGTTTAAAGCCGGAGCATTTGCAATCATTTTGGTACTCGCCATCATACTATAATTTTTCCATTCTTAGCACATTCATGCTTCTTCTTTGGTCGACTGCAACAAGCACAGAAGAAGCAGCGTTTTATCGGCAGAAGCTTACTGAATACCGATGGATTCTTCGAGTGTCAAGCAATGGCTCTGATGTGCTAGAGTGTGCCAATGCCCAGCTGCTTCTGTCAACAGATGGGTTGATGAAATTCATCCCAGAGAAGGTGAATGATCAACTAGATAGTCCGGAGAAGCCCATAATGTCTTATGAAGAGCATGATGGCCTTTTCGATGCCTCATCAGCAACTGTTTCATCCCCCGAAATTCTTCAATCACTGGATATTGGGGTTACATTTTCCCCCATAGCATATCAGTTAGGCCAGATTTTTCCCGGCTTTGAGTAATATTGACTTTCGGGATTGGCAAGGTGAAACAACTGGTCTAAGTTGATGGAATCAACCTTGATACAGATTCCACCCCGTGAGGAAGTTGTATTTTCCAGCACATGATATAGAGGCTAAGATAAATAAAAAGGAAAGCATTCCAAATGATTTACTAATTTTATAATTTTGTAAACTTCATAAATTATTATTTTTAAAAGCAAAAGCCTTACATGAGAGCCTACTACTTCTCTATATAGATAGATATTTTCATAACTAATTAGAGACCCCAGTTCTAAAATAGGCCTAAGAGTAACTACCTAATTAAGCCTACTATTGCATGTAGAAGGGTCGGATCAACTAATGGGAAAGGCTTAGACATTAAGGGCCCAAAAATAGGACCAAGAGGACACCTAATTGCTCCTCGGCCAAGGAGGTGAGCAGAGCTAATTAGGGGCGAGGGGGGCTAACAAACAGCTGAGCCGGAGTTACATTGGTGAACAAAGAGGTTATAAAACAGCAACCCGTGCTGGGCCACATGTTGCTTGTGTTTTATCTTATAATACCAGCATAGTCGAGTACCCAGGGTAAAGAGTGGTACTGTTAAACTAATTACTTAATAATTAGGGCCGGTAGAATGGCAGGTTTATATTGTTAATATAATCCTTCTAAACATCTTATCTTTTTCGTCTTCAAGTGATTAATTTATTATCTTGCTTTATAGTAAGACAGTTATTGAGCTGGGCTATTTCATTTAGCTGCTAAGATGCTAGTTATAAGTACCCTACTCTTCGGCTTTTAACTATAGCCTAAGTATTTGAGCTTGGGTTAGGGGAAGGATATAGTAAATAGAGCGAGCATTTTGATTCTGGTAATGCTTCTATTACAAGAAGGAAACTAACTATATTGCGGACTTATTACTAAGTTGCTCTCTATATTAATAAATAACATATATTACAGAACTGCTACCTAGTGAGCTCTACAATTTACCCTACCATTTAGCTAGATTATATTATATCTAGCTATCCCAGCTTTTAAGGCAGCTAGTACTAAGGCAATAACCCTAATATTACTAGCTATATTATTTTCATACGACTAATCTCCAACCTATAGTTAATTACTACATTATCCTTTTGGGCAAATGCCTCATCTTTACTAATAATATTCTTACTACTATAATATATAATATTCTTACTACTATAATATATAATATTCTTACTACTATAATATATAATAGAAAATACTATTATATTGCGCTTATTACAGATCTTATAATAAAGGCCGAGAATATTAATAGTGTAGCCTAAAGGATATTCCATTTACCTTTCCTACCTTAATAGACTTCCCATTATAATACTATTAGTATAAGGCCTATAATATAATATCCATCCCATATATTAACCATAGGCTAATAGTAAGTATATATTATAAGGATCTAAGTGAAAATATACTTAAAACATAGATCAATAACTTTAATATAGCTAAGAAGGCTATTAACTTTATAATAATAAGTTTTGGAGAAGCTGAGGTTCCGTCTAATATTTAGAATGGAGAAGTATAAATTATGCAAAAAGTGCCACAATGATAAAAATGCCAATGATATACGGTTAGCCATATTTAATAAAGCCTCGTCCCAACTAGCTAGTATCAAAAGGTCAATTACAGTATGCTAACGATGTTGAGATCAAAGGATGTGGCATGTTATAAGGTTATCCGTGGTATTGTGATGACGCTTTTCTCCCCCAGCTCAAATGCAGCCATAAGCGTCTAATATGGTTACACTGTAAAGGATGCATGCCATTTGCTTTCCCCAGCACTAATCGAAAGGGAGGCATCCGAGATATCCACGGAGAGACTATTTACTATAGTATTCTCTAGTAGTAGGATTAGAGAAGTAGAATTGGTTTAGCTACTCTGGAAAAAGTTGATAAGCGCTAGAAAGGAGAGCCCGAGAACCATTTCCGCAGACTGGCTATAGGCCTAATAGAAGCTTCCAGTTGCTTCCATAGAGCATAGAAAAGAGATAAATAGCCTGCTTTTAAGTCTAAGGGCAAGAAGTAATACAAATCAATTTAGTTACTTAATTTACCCAAATATCTAGCACGAGTCATTAGAAAATATTAGAACTTTCCACAAGGCCCGCTGGAACTGGTCCAGCATAACTCGAAAAATAGATAGTTAAACAATTTAGTAACTTTCTTACATACTCCTAAACTATTTAGAATCTCTAACAATAATATAATACATAGATGAGAGCATTGCATCTGCGCACCAGTATTGTTTATTTTACCTGCAATAAAAGTATAAACAATAGTGCCATTAGCATATTTATCTCATTTTACATTAGCCAAGGAGGCTGGTAACTAGAAGCTATGGAAGTGCTTGGTCAAGTCTCTCATACAATAGCTTCTCCTTTTCTTGATAACCTTCGACGTACTTCCTGCCCCAACCCATCATAAATGTATCTAAAATAATTTCAGCATCTCTGCATAGCATGACAGAGCCATTGAAAAGGGTACTTACCATACGTAGTTGCAGGCTTGGTCCTGCACATACCACAGATGACCTTGCGGAACCCACCGGCCAGATCATAACGAGGAAATACATTGTTCAGGGCATGGAACTCCTCCCATGTCACTGTACCTGTGCGATCAGTATTGGGCCCTTGAAAGTCCACACTAATTCCGAAGACGCAGAGCCTCACAACAGGTTCTTTGTACGCCGCAATAGCATACGTTGTATGCAGAGCAATGGCATCCCATACAAGTTGCAGCCTATGGTTGTCCCAGCCCGTTGTCTTTCCGGACTTCTGTTGCTCCTCGATAAAATTTCGCGCGGCTATGGCTCCATCAACTTCGAAGCGCTTATCCACAGAAGCTAGTTGGCTAGTTTTGTCCAAGCCAAGGTCATGAAGGATTGCGCTGACTGCGTGAGCCTCAAGATCCATAGCCGAAAACTCTCCCTTCTCTCTCAAACGTTGATAGACTATGACACCAAAGATCCACGAGCGCATGACATGATTGTATGCCCAGTCGTCTGAGTGTTCGCGAGCAAAGTCTTGGGCAGCACGAACGAGGGGCGTGTCGACGACCTCGACTCCAGCTATAACTTTCGTAGGTAGGCCGGAAGACATTATGATTTGGATCTTGACCTGATGCAAAAGAAATTTGGGGTAACTGTTGAGGACAAAGCTGTTAGCAAATGGTTGGCTTTTTATTCCTCCAACAGCAGGTTCTAATAAACCATAGCAATTACATGACTCGGCAACACCGAGCCGAGGCCTGGCACAAGACTTGGATCAACAGCTACTACAGAGCCAATTACAAAATATACTTTAGAGACATAGCCAGGCTCGAAATTCCCTCTTTTTGATCAATTGCTGTGATTAGTGATCATTTTCGATCGCAAATATGTATGTTATGTCAAAGCGTATTAGCTGAATCTCTCCCCAACCATTTAGGCCCCATGCCGTGCCACTAGTCAAACTCCGAGCCTGCTCGGGAGATAATAAGCCTACTCCGTTCCTGCTCGGCTCATACCAGAGAGAAGGCCTTAGTTTAGACTGTCCCCGCTGCTTTCAATTGGCTAAAGCATTGTGATTAGTTTATGCTCCCTTCTATCTCGCCATCTTCAACCCTTCTGAAGACCTTACAGCATAGGTCATGCCAAGGGTGGTGCTCTGTGAAACAGCGCCGATCCTAAGGTCATTCGGTTTGTGAAAACGTATGACCATAATTCAGGTGACTAACTAAAAATCATTCGAGGTTTCCCCCTTTATTGCCGCTCTATACCGCACTTAAATTCATGAAGAAGGGCGGTATCCTTCATTGGGAGGCGTTAATTATTTTAAAGCCACCGCGTAACGGTGGCGCATACTTAGGCGCCGGCGTTTAAATACCGGTAGCTGCTAAAAAGCAGCAGGTCACTGATATTAATAAACAACTCTGAAGCCGCTCTGGTCCAGAAACTGGCCAACGTTCAAATGCAGCGCACGCGTCCTTCTACTAATCAATTATGAGTACCAAGCTCCGATGCATCTCGCAAGTTAAGGCACAAAACAGTTACTAATCATCTATATGCCCCACTTATCAATTATTCAGATCCGACCCCGTGAGATTATTATGTAAGCGTTCATAGCCACCACCAAATATGTGTCCCGTAGCTAGCAGGCATCGTCACAAGCATCACACTCCCACACAAAATGGAGCCAATCAATTCCCAGATGACTGTCTCCCTCCTGAAGGCGAAAATGACTCCCAAGATGCCTTATTTACGACGATTAACGCCTGGGCAGCGCAACGAGGCTATGCCTTTTCGACTGGAAGGTCCAAGAATGAGGGTTCTGGAAAACAAACAGTCACATTCAGCTGTGATCGTGTAGGCCGCCCTCCAGGTGCAAGTGAGTCGATTCGGCGGCAAAGATATACTATCACACGGGGCACTAGGTGCAATTGTCATCCTCGCAAAGAAAAGCCTCGATAAGATTACATGGTTTCTTAAGCATCGTTCGGGCGGATTATCATTCACGCAGCTCCTCTGATACTGCCCTGGACAGGGTAATTTATCTTATAGCCCCTCTATTAAGGCAATCATCCACGGCCGCCCACGCCGTCCTAGAAGAAAAGCGAAAGAAGAGCTAATGAAGGTGCCGCGGGCCGGAGCACTGGTGGCGCAGCCGGGTCCTTGCGTACTGAAACTGTCAAATATAAGCCTGATTGACGAATACACTATAATTAGGAGCTCTGTAGAAGTGTATCAATGGAGAGGAACATTGGTGGATCTTTGTGGCTGTTACTTAAATCTCTCAAAATCATTTTATTTCTCTTCATAACTTTTGGAAGACCTGGCAGTCGTTCAGTGGAGATTTGAGCCTTTAACGGATATTTTGGTGCTGCGAACCCCGCCACAGAGGTCATCACCCTCATGGGTCGCGAACGGAGGCCCCGGGAGGGCCAAATCATTGTCCCCTGCGGAAAAGAGCCAGAATGACGAGAGCAATGAAAGCAGAGCAGCAAAGACGTGATATGGATTTTCAAGGGGAGGAGAGCAGTGAGCGAACCCTGGGTCATACTCGGACTCAGAAAAGGACTACATCTAAGCCAGCTGCCAGCACGATCGAGGCAATCCAAGGTCTGAAAAAAACTTCTAGAGCAAGACTTCAATAAGAAAATGAAAGCCATGAAGACGGGATTTCACCTTGAGTTTACGAAGCTTAGAGACCACATGGCTGAGGAATTCACTAGAGCTACAGCCAGATGGCATAGGAATTATCATAAGATCGAGAACAGCTTACCCAAGTTTGTAGCGAGCTAGAGCAGACCTGATTACAGCTTGGCACCTTAAATAATGCTCAAGTGGCACGAACGCCTGGCCAAACCTATGCGGATTCGGCCAGAATGACAGTCATATTATAGCAAATAATTTTAAATTTGTTCTATTTATCTTATTACTTGTCGTAGTTATCCAATTCGAACTCACAACCTAGGGACTTTGTTACGAAGCCTAACACCCGTTGTGTTGTTCACATCACAATCTCAATTGCCATATATTCACCCTCTCGACAGAACATCATCCCTGGCACGTGATGCGGTGGCGTTGCAATTATGCCCTCAATTCAGTGATATGGATGGAGCACTAAGAAGGGCGCTGGCATTGCTCTGCTCACACGGGTAGTCTACTTCGATCTTTCGAATCAGAGCAATATGCTTCGCACTCCGGGGGGCGATGCGGTAGGGAAACGCTACCGGATGATCAATAAGTCCCGGCTCACTCGCAATCTGTGGTTCTATCTCATTACCCTCCTCATCAAGAGCCTTGCTTATATTGAACGTCGCAAGCATTTGGACAATGGTCACAAAGACGCTCGAATCAGCCAGATATCGACCAGGACAAACCCTGCGCCCAAAGCCGAAAGCGGTCGGTCCGGGATCCGGCTCATTCTGCGGTGCCAAGTGTCTAGCAGGGTCAAACATCTCGGGATCTGCGTAGACCTGGGGATCGTGTAGAAGCCACCATATTGCAGGCGATATTATCGCGCCCTTAGGGATCAGGTAACCCTTAAAGATAATGTCTTCATTCACGGCATGTGCCAACCCCATCGGTACTACGGGGAACCATCGCAATGCTTCTTTGACGACCCCATCCACATACGGAAGTTTCTCTCGATCCTTCGAGCGCGGGAGGCGATTCGATCCTGTTAGTGTGTCGATTTCTTCTTGCGCTTTGCGCTGGACTGCTGGAAACTTCAACATGGCTAGAACAAAGCTGAGGAGAGTCGATACGGTAGTGTCTGAGCCGCTAGCGTAGAGAACTCTAGCTGACCATTTGATCATTTCTTCATCGTCGCTGCTTAGCCCCTGCTGCTCGTCACCTGACAACTGTTCGATGAGCTTTGATACGTAAGAAGGCGCATAAGCTCGCTTCGCCATCTGCTGCTCCACAAAGGTATACGGGACATCGACCACCGCTTGGTTGATTAGCTTTGATTCCCTGGCTTCTTCTTGGAATGATGCGCCAGGAAACCACGCCGGAAGGTATCTGAGAGCAGGCATGATATCGACTGGCCAAGACATGGGTATGATAGCAGCCGAAGCCTTTGTCATCATGGCGTCGATCAAGCCAACCAAAGGGTCTTGGTGATTCGGTTCGATAGAGTAGCCGTATGTGATCTTCAGTATTATGGCTGCCGCCTCACTTTTTAACCTTATTAGTTTGATGGTCGGCAAGATTTGATGCGACAGATTTTGACTCTCAGGCCAATCTCAGCACCCAACTGCATCTTCAGAGGCTTTAACTTACGTTTTGAAGTGTTGCATGAGGTTCTGAGGAGCATCTAGCAAACGAACAAGTAAACGTCCCGCCTCCACCTCTTGTATGGTGTTATACTGGGAAATCAGCGTCTTAGTCCCAAGTTGCTGGTGTATGAACTTGCGCTGCTTTCGAAACCCGTGGTCATACGACCGCAGTGAAAGGAATTTATCCAACCCGCACAGGTTGTGGGCAAACTCCAACCACGGTCGGTTTGACGTCTTGAGTGACTTGTTTTCCATCAATTCACGCACGGCCTCCCTATCGTGAAGAATGACCATGACCTGTCCGAGTACAGTCACGGAACTGATTGGTCCGTACGTGTCCTTGTGTGTGAGCCAATGCTGATACTCGGGCATACCACTTGGGGCAAGATCCGTGATGTTGCCGATGAGTGGCCATGGTTTTGGACCTGGTGGAAGCTTGGCTTTCACGCGGTTATGAAGGAGTTCATACAGAATGTAGCCAAAGGCAAGAAGAGCAAACGTCGTGATGATAGAAATTATTGTCATATTGTGGTCGCATCAAGCAGATAGCTTATAAGTAGACACAATTCAGTACCAAGTAGGGGATTCTGTGTTCAATTTATACTCACATTCTCTACTGGACTCATCCTTGCGCAGTCTTGGGCCCGCAACTTGAGTCTGCCCAGCAAGGCGAAGCTATGACATGACTTGACGATAGAATTACGCGTGGTTACATGCAGCTGCTTGACCTGCGGGATGGGGTGTGGCATGTCGTTGTGCGTTGGTCCTACATAGCATCTCGCAACCTGAACAGTGTGCAGTATTATGCGGGTAAACATTTAAAATGGCTTCATACTGCAGCAGGTGGCACTGAATTGGAGAGACTACGCAATGAGACGGTATGATGACTATGGGTTGCAATTGCTACGGCCAGCGATCATAAAAAGTGGAGGTAATAGAATATCGTTGGACAGGGCCCTGCCATTTAAGCCGTTGGCTGATTGCGAGACGCTTCTCAGGTAATTGACACTGAGATGATGTGAAGCATCGGGTGAAAGGACAAGTTATTTTGTTGAAGCAGCCACAACACCACAGCCGTTTTACGTTTGCTGATCGATATAATTGCCTATATGTATTTTTCTACAAAGATTGAGGCCGGGTAATATTAGCCAGTCAGATACCTGAGTATTGACTCTATCTGTCGAACGTCTTTAGCTGCCTCACGGGACGGCGGAAGGGATCTGAGTCGTCTTCTCGCAAGCTTGTGAATGGATTGAACCAATGACAGCGGCTCGTCCCGTTCATTCGTCAGTGCCTATGGACGGCCCGTCTCCCCGAAGGATGGGTTACTACGGCAAGGACAAACTTAATTTAGGCGTGTTGGCCAGTTGCGAGATGAGAAAGGAGCTAGCATCGTAGCCATCCTCGCAGGCGAGATGCGGGCAAAAGATACGGGCGGTTGGCGGCGGGCTAGGAGAAGAGAGTTGGCGAAACCAATGGCTGAAATGGCGGCTTACCCCATCGGGGAGGCCACCATTTCTGGAATGGAGAGAAATCACAATAGACCTGCTGTACGAGATTCTTAGCTGACGGAAGAGCGTCTCGCGCACGCCAGTTATTTATTTTAGATGACCGGAGCGATTTGCCAGAATCTTGTCAATAAATACCTGCGTATCAGTCGTGCTCCCCTTATGACGTTTGGATTATCATCCTTACCCCCTGCGCAATTGAGGAGCCGCTAGCCACACGGCCCGACCCGCTACTGCCCTCTAATCCCGCCGTTATCCTAGCGCCGTTTTCACATGGTGATAGAAACCGGCACCGGCTTGCCTAAAATCTGATCCCGCGGCAAATAAGGTTTTAATATACTCCATATGCTCGTATTAGGCATGCCGAAATCGTACGGTGGAGTTCTGCTACATACTGGAGCTCCATTCACATTGCATAATTACCGTATCGACTTAATACTGTATTAACTTAAGAAACTCCTTACGCCCTGTAGGGTCGGAATTTAAGCCTAGAGCCGGATTAAGTTAGGAGGGTTTTGTACATAATTTAATCTGAATGTTAGCTGACCTCTCTCTATTAAAGCAAGTAGAAGAGGCTGCTGTTGCAGTTAAAAATCTTCAATTACTATAAGATCAACACCCTACTTTCCGACATACCCACTTTCCGCTAAGTCCCACTTATAGGGTTAAAGTTCCAATAGTATAACTATAAATGTAAGTAAATCAATAAAATAGTTATTTAATTGGCTAATTCAAAAGATATCTCATTAAAATAGCCATTTTTAATTATATATATCCAATAGAAAATTAGGAAAGACATAAGAAAAGTTGCCTATTCTAAGTCTTTTGATTCAGAAGGCTCAATCCGTCTTCTCGTAGCCCTAACATTTGATATCAATAAAAATAGCTTATTTAGGTCTTTTTCAACCGGTGCTCTTTTTCTCTTCCTTGATTGGGCTAATTTTTGCTTAAGGGCTTTATTTTCTGCCTCTAAGAGCCCGACTTTCCAAGTAAGGTTATTAAAACCTTTACCCATAGTTCGAAAGAGCTGTCTTTTAGTCGGGCTATTGTGACTAACTTTAAATATTGAACGTGCCAATTGTTGTAAGTCACTCAAACGAACAGGGGTTGTAAATATAATAGAATCGGATCTTTAATTTGTTAGAGGAAGTGAGAGGTTACCTATTTAGATAATAATTTCCTGATTTAGGTTAGTAATAATATACCTACTACCCAATGGCTTCTCTTTATTAATAGGCTATAACCCTAAGCTTAGCTAATTAGCTTTAATATTCTTTATACTAAAGGCTTTATTTCTTACTTAAAAATAATAAGAAAGGAAAGTCTCTTTCCTAATTGGGCTGGTATTTAATAGCTAATTGGCTTATATTAAGGCAGCCTAATATATAGTCTTTAGTAGACTAAAGACTATAATATTAAGAGGTTGAAGAATATAACTTATGTAAGGGGGTAAATAGGCTAGTTAAATCCTATTGGTTATATAAAGTTATATAAATTCCAACGTTGCGTGTAATCTATATCCATTTAAAATAAGAAGCCTCCTATTAGTAGGTTTTAAAGGCTTTAAACTAGGGATGAAAATTTCCTTAAGCTATTTTAAGCCAATAGCATTAGAGGTCTATCCTTTGGGAGAAGATGCAAAGTTCTAATTGGTTAAATAATCTATATCTTCTGGAAACCATTAGTATTAAGTTGCTTTGCCTTTAAAGATAACCAATAGATCAAGATGTCTTCCAAGGGCATTAATAGCTTCCAAAATGCTGGTCCAATTATATGTACTAGGGTATTTCTTTAAGGTTGACTTCTTCTCTACCTGACCAACCACAAGCCCGTTAGTTCCGACTCCTTGGAAGATCCCAGTTTTATCCATATTCTAGCAATTGCACAGAGCAATTAATCAAATTGCTGGTTAAGCTAATAGGTTAAAGAAGGTATAAATTACATACGGATTTGCCCCATTGGCTCTTTTTGAGTCAATTGCCTTTGACCTAAGAGTCTTTATTTGTAGGTTGCAGCGTAAAAATCCAGTTATCTAACGCTTTCCAAGTGGTCGGTTATTACCATTTGAGACTAAAATGGAAGTCACCAACTGCCCGATTTAGCCATATGTTAATCCCATGCCCAATCGATCTTGTAAGGCCAGCCAATAAGAAAGCTAGTCTTCTTCGGCTGGGGAGAGTCTTTGTTAATGCTAATAAGCCGATTGGTGGCTCTCTGTGCCTTGAAGTCGGTCACGTAGGGTTGAGTATAGTACGCCATTGCAATTGGCTGCCTTATTGATTGACATACCATTTCGGGCATCTTTAACAGCTAATTGAAGGTCTTCTGAGGTGTATTGAGGCATTGTGAATTACCTGATAGGTCAAATTGGCTAAATAGGTGATGTTGTAAGGAAGAAACGCGTGTGGTTGGATATGCGTTGCGTTATGTGAGGCTCTGAGTGGAGTTAGCGGAAAGTGGGTCTATCGGAAAGTAGGGTAGTTATCTTAATAGTTTTATTATCTTTAAGTGTAAATTTGGCTAGAAGCCAGGAAGTAAGGGCATCCTTATTTCTACTAATAGCAAGGCTACATGCCTTTAGGATCCCTTGAAGATCTTTGATTTATAATATCTAAGGATTAACTATAAGGTCTTTAGAACTGAAATCTTCTTTACCTTTTGATATAAGTTACTTAAAGTTATAAGTATAGCTAATAAGCCTTTTCATATTAAGCACTACCTTTAAGGCTATTTCCCACTCTATAAGGTTAATCTTTTAATAAAATATCTTTATTGCTAATTATACTATTTTAGCTACTATTAGGCTAACTTAGAATACTATAATTAAGAATGGCTTTAGTAATAAGATTATATTATTATATATACTTCCTTATTGCCTTAACTATAGTAAAGGTATTTATGACCCTTTTATTACTTAAAATATTTCTTTAAGCTTTTTACTTCTTTATTAATAGTATAAATTTCTATTATCTTATAAAGCTAATTCTTTAAAAGTTAGCTAATAGCTATATTTAAAGGCTGTAAAAGTGTGAAAGGCTAGGCCTCTTGTGTGTTGCAACGAAAAGGGAACCTGTATTGGTCTATTTAAGTATAAGAGGGAAAAGAAGAGAAGGAGGAGCTTTCGAGAGGAAGTCCTCTCTTATATCCCTCTCCGAGCTATCTACGGTATATCGCCACGCTATCTAGTACGTGTCCTCAACGCAAGAAGGTTCTTACCTACATAAGAGTTCCTAGGGTTTTGACTGTGTCCCGGCATGCGCCCGGGGAGCCTCTGGTGGAGGGTTGGGGCCGCATTAGTAGAAGGTTCGGGGCTGCAGTTAGGTCTGGAAGGTCTACTCCGGCTGTCTTCCAGCGATGTATTCTCTTAGGTCAGCCCCTTACGGCCCTAACCTGTAATAAAAAGGCTTATAGAGTAAGTAGAAATAAGAGTAATAATAATATTTATCTTCTTTAGTATAACGAGCTGGCCCCACCCGGGGCTGAAGTGGCAGCTAGCACTTTAGCGGTTGCTATTAGTACAGCTATCTTAGCCATTGCGGCAAAAGAGAACGAAATAACTTAACCAGCCTTTAAGTTATTTAGCTGCACCTATAGGGCATACTATCTTAGGCACGGTCCTAAGACTTCCTCTAGGCTTTAGCTTGTAACATTTAACTAGTTAATAGTTTTAGAGGTTTTATAAATAAGGTAACCTCTATTATTAAAGGTATTTGCTATTACTTACTAACGTAGTTAATAAGTGAGTGGGTTAGATAAGTGAGTGAGTTAAAAATCCCTCAACCTATAATATTTCCATTTGATCAATTGATTCCTCACCAAAAAAGATGTCAAGCTCAAATACTGAGGCTAGAATCCTTCTTGCCCTTCAGGCCCTTTAAAATAACCCAAAACTAAGCCTCCGACGCG